>BCLG01002084.1:49241-62182 GCA_001602295.1 Zoysia matrella
CTGGACTCGGCTCTTCGCCGCGGCGCGGCGGCGGAGTTGGTCGCGGCCTCGGTCACAGTCGCGGCCACCGGCGGACCCTAAAAGGCGCCAAAAGTGAGCTCCGCGCGGCGATAACTACTTCAACAAAAAAAAGGGGGAAAAACCCACACTTACTAGCTGGCGGTGGTCCCTGTCAAGGGGACGAGGCCTCCGGTTGAGGCTGCCCTCGGCGTCCTTGAAGACCGTCGTGGTCCGGGCGAGGACGCCTTTGTCGAAGAGAGGCCGGTCGCGAACCTCGCAGATCTCGTCGTCCGGCCCTTCATATTCTCCTATGCTGTGCACTCGACGACGCAGCGACATGATTCGGCGTCGACACCGAAGACCGTCGTCCCGGTCAGCCCCTGCTCCCGAAGGCGACAGATCGCCTCCAGGTGCGGTCGAATCGACTCGACCTCGGCCGCCGAGAGTTTTGACTTCCACGACCCTGTCACTTGAGGCACCAGGTGCTCGAAGGGCGGGACCTGGGGGTTGACGTTGTCGATGAAGAACCAAGATTTCCTCCAGCCCTTCAACGAAGTCTTCAAGTCGACCTCAATATACTCCTGAGACTACCGGGTTCGGAGCATGATGCTGACGCCGCATGTCTCATTCGACGTCTGGAGGCTGACGAGGAAGAATTACCTCCACAGCAGGAGGCTCGGCTGGATGCCCAGGTACGCCTCACAGAGCGTCGCGAAGACGGCGGCATGGAGGACCCCGTTCGACGTGAGCTGGTGAAGTCGGGCGTCGTACTGGTTGAGAACGCCCCGAAAGAAGTTCGAGACCGGCAGCCCCAGCCCATGCTCGTGGTAGGCCAGGAAGCTGACAATCTTCCCCGGCGACGGCGCGGGCACGACGTGGCCGAAGCCGGCGACCCAACCAGCCGACTCCTTCGGCAGGATCATCCCGACGACGCTCCACCTTGAGAGCATGGCGTCGTCGGCGGTCGAAGGCTCCCACTCGGACATCGTGAAGATGACGATGACGAACGCGGGGAGAACATGAACAAAAACGGCGGCGATCGCCGGACCTAACGACGCTAAGGCGACGGGCGGAGCTAACGAACTCTCGCGCGCGACAGAAGGCTCAAGACGAAGCAAGGAGGCTGGGTGAAAACGCGAAGTTACCGCACCCCTCCTTTTAAACGGCCCGCGCAGTTACTACACCGCCCACGATCGATCATGGGAGTAACTGTGCGACCGTGGGCTCGCGCCCCGACACGCACCCGAGTCGTTCGCATCCGACCCGCTGACGAGCGGGCCCAGATCACACCTCGCCGCATCCGCTGCGGTCAGGGCGCCAACGTAACTCTGACAAGACGGCTGCCAGAGTACGACTGGAGGACGACATGACGCGGGCGCGCGAACCGCCGCGTCACCGATGCCGTCCATTCGAATTCAAATTAACCGTCTGGATCGGCCGACGGTTGAAATTCCCGAACGGTCCGATCGCCCTCCACGTGGAGGCACGGAGGCCGTCTGATCCCCGTAACCATCACGGTGCGTCCGAATAAGTGGAAGCATGTGAACGAAGCTCCTCATGACTGGCTAACGACAAGCCGAGATCACGTGGCCGATTCACACGTTTGGGCGTCCTACCGAATGAAAGCCCGAGAACGACCTCGGCCCGACCCTGACGGTCGGAACGACGCGTGCACGCAAACGAAACCCCTTACGGTCGGCTGATTGACAGCCGAGGCCGCGTGGCCAATTCACACGATCGAGCGCTGATAATGGCTTTGCCCTAGGCGCGATGCTGATTATGGGCAGGGACCGCATCGAACCGGCCCGTCCTAGGCGTCTTACCGAACAAAAGGCCGAGAGCGACCTCGGCCCGACCCCGACGGTCGGAACGATGCATGACCAACCCCACGGATCGCCTCCGGGCTCGGGGGCTGGACCCATATAGCACGCCCGTACGTACCCGAAGAACCTGCCATCCACGAATGATGGTTCTCATAGGGTTTCAGCCCACGACCGATCCTCCGGATCGCTCGAGGGTTACGCCCTACGGGCGCGCTCGTTCGCCCCCGTAGGATCAACAATCGACGAATGATGGTCCGCGCAACGCTTCAGCCCACGACCGACCCTTCAGATCGCTCGAGGGCTCGGGGGCTACGCCCTACAGGCGCGCGCTCCCGTAGGAGCAGAACGAACCTCGGGAACAACCAGCCCAGCGCCGCCTCCACCAAAGGTCGCAAACAGCGCTATGCTCGGGGGCTACTGTCGGGACCATGTACCCCGGGTACGTGACGGTCTGCACTCGTACGTATAAGAGCTCGAGTTAGAGGTCGGACGGCATCGTTTGGGCGCGCGGTCCAACCCCCAAGGCGACCGAAAGCCGCATCAAGTCACGAAGGCACCGACCTCTGGGGATCAACCCCTGGGAGGTAGGTACGGCATAATAGCGTACTTACTCCAGCAACCAACTGCCAACTGTCCTGACGAGACGGGAAGCCGCAGCAGTCGACGGACAAGACTGACAGCACTGTGGCTGACACAGTAGGGCCGGACAGGCGCTACAGTGCCCACCACTGCGCGCGACGCGACGGGTCACGCCCGCGCCTGGGCAAAGCGAATGATGGCGACGACAGCGGAAGGGCCCACTTGTCGGCGAATGCGGCAGGATCGCGTAGGACCCACCATCTGTAACCCTGGGCCGCCCTATATAAGGAGGGCCCGGGGAGCGATAGAAAAGAAAAAACCAACAGACAACAAACTAACGAGCTAAACAATAAACCGCACCAGAGCCCAGGGTTCTCGCATCCCTTCTTGCGAGCAACCCCTCTCATTCGTGTTCCAGGCACTTTCAACCCATTCCGGATCCTCTCACGAAGAGAGAATCCGATCCTTGTACTATTATTGTCGAGATAATTCACTCTCTGGACGTAGAGTATTACACCGCTCGAGGTGGGCCGAACCCGATAAAAAATTCTGTTGAGTCTTCCGTAGACTAAGCCATATCAAATATGAAAACATACCGCCCCCCAGTATTTTCGTACTGTGCTCATTCTCAGAACACCGACACGAACGATGCTTCCTTCTACGGTGATGCGTTGGTTGGCCAGATAAGTCCCTCTCTGCACAGTTTGGAGCATCTGGAAGTCCTTGATCTAAGCAGCAATGACCTTGAGGGACCAACTGGCGGTGTCCCTGAGTTTTTAGGCTCTTTAAAAAACTTGAGACATCTTGATCTCTCGGACATTAATTGGTCTGTTGGAAGAGTACCTCCTCACCTCGGCAACCTATCAAATTTGCAGTATCTTGATATTTCTTCCAAGTACGGGCGACTATATATGAACTCAAAAGATTTATCATGGCTAACGCATCTGCCTTTTCTTCAGTACCTGAACCTTAACTCTGTAGACCTCAGCACTGTAGCTGACTGGGCGCACGTGGTGAACTTGATTCCTTCTCTGAGGGTCCTTGATCTTAGTTCTTGTTCCCTTATGAATGCGAATCAGCCTCTCCAACACCTCAACCTGACAAACATAGAAGGGCTCGATCTATCCAACAACTACTTCGACCACCCAGTTGCATCCTGTTGGTTTTGGAACATAACACAATCAAACGCCTCTATGTTACCAACACAGATTTGTATGGTATGTTTCCCAATTTGCTAGAAAATATGACGTCCCTCGAAATCCTTGATTTTTCACGTGTTGATAGGGATTGTGGGAAGCTTATCATGACAGAAGATTTGAGAAATCTTTGCAATTTGGAAGTCCTAAGCCTACAGAATAGTCTCTTTAGTGGAGATATAAAAGAGATGTTTGACAGACTGCCACGTTGTTCGTCCAACAAAACTGCGAGAATTGTCTCTGTCCGGCAACAATATCACTGGAGTATTACCACATCATATGGTACAATTAACCAGCTTGGTACATCTTGACCTCAGTTATAACTATTTGACTGGTGGTGTACCACAAGAGATCGGCCTCCTCGGTAACTTGACCTCCTGAACCTACAGAACAATAACTTAGATGGTGCGCTCACTGAGAAACACTTTGCAAGACTACACAGCTTACAGGTCCTTGACTTATCTTATAATCCATTGAAGGTAGAGATCATCTTGGAATGGCAGGCCCCATCTAGACTACAAGAAGCTATCTTTGCAGGTTGCTCGTTGGGCCCTCTATTTCCATACTGGTTACGATCATTACTTGGTGTTGACATCCAAAATTTGCATCATCTTGGGAAGACCGAAAGTTCTGGTTTTTTGAATCAAACGATCCGATTTGGTATACCGAATACGGTAGAAAATATTAAAATCTTGTTCAATAATGATTATTTCGCGAAAATTGTTTTCTAACATGTTTTTCAGTACGTGGAAGATATTTTCAAAAAGTTTATCTAAATTCTACTAAAGAAGTAAAGAAGTGCTTAAAAGTAAATGAATATGAAGCCAAATCTATGATTTGAATGCTCCATGACGTAGCCCTCGCCGAGACGATCGAAACGGATATATAAATCACCTAATTTGGAGATCGAACGAAGAAATTACAGACTTAACAAAAAAAAACGTTCGAGTCGCCACCAGAGTGTCCGACAAAGTACCGGAGTATTCGATACCGAAGTGTCTGGTAAGCTCTCTTTGGACGCGGGATTTTGTCCACCGGAGTCTCCGACAATGTGCCAGAGTGTTCGGGATTTGAATTTTGTTTTTAGTAGTTTTTACACCAAATTGGAGCTAATTTGTTTTCTAATAAGAAGATCCGTGGCTTCACGGGGTAAGACCACCTCACCTCTATATAAAAAGGCCTAAGACCGATTGAGAATGTAAACTAATCGATTTTACCAATTATCCCTTTACTTTTACCTCTCTGAACCCTAATCCTCTTTCAAACCCCTGTGCTGTTCATCCACCGGTCTTCACGGCCATAAATGACATCCTAGCGCCTACCAGCCAACCAAAGGCACGTTCGACGACGCTCACGCCCAGACGGGGTCCCTCTCGGGTGAGAGATTCGACGGCCTTTGTTGGTTTACTCGTAAACTAGTCGTTTTTCGTCACAAAAGCGCGTTGTCTATCACTTTACAGGTTTGGCCGTAAACCTAGTCGCCCTTCATAGCGAAATCGTGATAGCTACATCTTTACGAACCGATCAGAGATAACCTTGTCGATCTGATTCGTTGCGACCCGCATGACTTAGTGCTCTCGATTCGTTGATTCGGATCTTTTCGGCGTCAACACACTTTTTGGCGACTCCGCTGAGGACGATTATTCGGTTTCATCGTATTAACCAAATTTTTCTAACCTAGCCTTTTCTCAAATTGATCCATCTTTGTGATTTATCATCACCATCGTGTCTGACCTCTTTGGACCGATTGCATCTATTTGCAGTTGTTCTTATTCTTGTTGCAGGTTTTAATTATGATAGCCAAGAATAAAGAAGGAATCAAGGCTATCTTGTTGTTGCGGTTTGATCAAATCGAATTGAGGCAAACACATGGCAAGTTATCTATACCGCTACGATCAACCCGAAGTAAAATTTGTAAATGAGATGTCAATGCTTAATAGTTTTGCAAATGTTACACATTCCTATATTGATGTTGCTAGACATAATGATGGGCATGGTGCATCATTTGGCCATTATTAAAGTATGGATCCTAGTCATGCGTCACTCTTATTTCATAACGCATTTGCTCCAAGTTTTAGTGATACTAGTAACACTCAATATGCACATAGTTATACATCGGCAATGGAGCTGTATCATATGCCAATGGACATTCATCAAAGTCATGCCAACTTTTATGAAACACGACATGCTAATAGTTTTATGAATGACTAATATGATGTTTCTTCTTTCAATGCATCGGCAACAATTGCACCATCTATAATAGCTTCATATAATGTGCCGATATATGACACATATGGTCATGCTAGTTCATATATTTCATCTAATTGTTCTCAAGTGCCATATGATGCCTCGCATATTACTAGAGTGAAGATTACACCTACGAATTCAGCATTTTACTCAAATCTTAATGGTCATAATTCGGCTCCTCATGCTATTGAAAATTGTAGCCAAATTAATAAAAATTTAGCGAGCATCCACATACCTCCACGTGCTACACTTGCATATACTTCACTTACTAATTCGGCTTTAAGTGCAAATAATGATCATGGCCGAATGGGTGAAAACTCAATAATGGCTCATATGTTCCCTCAAGATGCTTTTGAAGTATAAAGAAGAAAATGGATGCGGTTGTTGCAAAACATCACGCAAGAATTAATGGCTGTTTTGATAAAAAGCTGATTGTTAATGAATTGTCGGCTACAAGTGAGATTGAGGCAATAAACACAGCTACACATGAGGATATCAAATGTAAAAAGACAGCTATGTTTAATTTTTCTAAAGAGGTCATATGTTTATCAAGTGATTATTCTATTATTTATCAACCTCAACTCATAACCGAACAAGGTTCGATTAACAAAGAGCATCAACGAGAGCATGGAGACATAGACGAAAGGAAGATGAAGGCATTGCCATACCACAGTTCAATTCATATCAAAGTTTCACTTCTCTCCAACACATTTGATAAGGTATGCTTTACAAGTACTTTGCTTAATTTCCAATCCGATCATAAATTTTCAGTTAATACATATATTAGTACTACCATAGAAAATCATGCTAAGAGATCGATTGAGTAAGGTAATTTATTTGTTAGCAACAAAGAGTCTTCACGTAGTGTCGGTCCATGCATTATAAAAATTAGAAAGGCCGATAACAGTAATGTTTGAGCATTCAAAGTTTCAACCTCATCATTGCCTAAGTTGTTACCCAAATGATTTACTTGTTGTCATTCGGGTCTTAAAAGAACAAAATCAAGCTTAACCGATGTTGCAAAAACCGATGCTAGTGTAGTAAAAGATTCTAAAGTATCCGGTAAAAGCGACACAAGTAAATGCGTAGCCGGATAGATAGATGAGAAATCTGAACCATTCGTTTGCTTAGTCTTAAAGACGTCTCCTCAAAAGAATCAACTAAAGAAGACAAAATACACTTTTGAGTTGACTTTGTGTGATGACCTATTTGATAACTTGCTTGAGAATAGTTTTATTAGTTTCATAGATCACAAAGTTATTTCATCACCGCAAGATGTAGGAAAACGAGCATATTGCAAGTGGCATAATTCTTTTGAGCATAGTACTAAGGATTGCAATATGTTCCGTCAAAAAGTTCAATTGGCCATTGACGGAGGAGGACGATTGGCTTTTGAGGAAACACATAAGGATGACCAATTAGCCCCAATTGGTCTCGATAGCAAAAGCTCATCAAATCGGCCATAGGCCGGTTTTCTAAAAACAAAGAGTTTACTCTTAGTAAAAACAAGTTAACGCCCTCCGATAGAGAGAGTGCAGTTGTCGATGAGATTCATGATGATATTATTAAAGGTCATGATTTTACTAAGATTGTAAAAAATCCATCATGCACTGGGGGGCAACAAAAAGTTTTTGAGCTTGCTCATGAGCAATTGATCTCAAATCTGCCAAATTCAGCAAAACCAAAAAAAATAAGAGTCTCAAGTTCATTTTGGTTCTCGTAAGGCCAACAAAAAGAACATAAATCCGAGAACCAATTTAGAGAAGATTAACGGAGGTAGATTCCATGGCCAAAGCAGGAGTAAAAAGTCAAAGCTTACTTTTGAAGAGCTTTTGGCTAAATATATAGAAAAGATAGATGCAAAGAATGATCATAAACCAAATCGCCCAAAGCCATCAATAGTGCCTCCACAGTACAAATATGATGATTCAAATTGACAAAGAAAGTGTTTATTCGGAGGATTCATATCTTTCTTTTACGTCGATTGTACCACCTCCATATGGATCTCACACTGTAACTTGTCATCCTTATGCATCATGGGGGTGGTATGATCCAAAGATGCAGCCTCAATCATATCATCAACACGATGACACTATAAGAAAGCAAATCACCGGAAGACAACCATATTCGAAAGACCGATAAAAAGAATCGGTCAATGGCTCAAGAGAAGAGAAAGGTGGTTTGACAAGTCTATCGTGTCAAAAGGGACGGTCGTAAGGAAAAAAGTTCAGATATGAGTCCAAGTGAAGAAAAGCCGATTCGTGCTTTGAAAACTTCGGCTACTAATGGCAAAAAGTTGAAGCAACTAAGTGTTGATATTCTTGATGCCAAATCTGAACCAAAGAAGTTAAAGGCGTCCAAAAGAAAATTATAGTTGCCAATTTCCAAGACGAAGGCGCAACCGAGAGTTCCACTCGGTTTTTCAAATTGGCAAACGAATAAATTGCAAAAACTTAGCGTGGAAGAATTGAAGAAGAAGGGCATGGCATGGATTCCCAATGAAAGGTTGGAAGAACATGAAAATAGTGATAGTCAAGTGATGGGCACAGAGAAGATAGTGGAAAATAAGAAGTCTAAAAACTAATGGTCATTGATTCGTCATGATTCATTGTCCGTATCACAAATGCGTATGTATTGGAGTCATCCTCACGCTATTTGTTCTCATCTTTTTTGGCTTATTTATTTTAATCCTTCGGCACCCAAATACTATACATACCATGAAGGGTTATTCCAAATGGCCATACCATTACTTGAATTGCTTTGGGTGCAGAGACCGAAATGACTACATGTATGGCACTTGTACTCTTTCTTAGAGTTTATTTCAGTTGTATAAGTCATGTGAAGGATGTATCATTGTACTCCCATCGGTAAATCTCTATATGTTAAATCTTATAATCATGAATTCATCATTGTTAGGCATTTATGCAGTCAATGATTGTTGCTATGTATTTGAGATGGCAAGTATCCGGTTACAATATCAATAAAACTTAATTGTAATGGCTGATACTTGGAGTTACCGGTGTTGAGATAATTAGGCTATCGTTGTTCTAAAGACTTGGTAAAACCGAATTAGAGTATTGGAAAGTTTTAGTCGTTGCCCATGTATTTCTTGCCTAATATTTCTCGGGAAGTTTAAAGTTCGGCATATAAGTATTTTTATGAACTATTAAGTTCTATTACCGAACATTGAAGAATTTGATGACAGTGTTTAAATGAAGTACGACATAGTTTTGACATATGTAGAAGAGCATGAGACTTCTATAGCCGATGAGTTGTAACAAACCATCGTTGAGCTATTAATAACTTCGATACTTGGAGGGCAAAACCCGCTAAGTGAAATATATGGAAGAAGATGCTACAATAGAAATATTTGTCGTGCTTGTCAAATATGTAGTGAAATGCTTAGTTCTATTCGGCCAAAAATATGAATATTATCTTGTGAGAAAACAAGGCAATGGATGACTTGATTTATCACATTGGGCAAAATCTGCAGCCACCAGAGTGTTCGGCAAGCCCTCTCGAGTTTGAGGCATTTTGCTCACCGGACTATCCGGTGTGGTGACCGGACTGTCCAGCAAGCCCTCTCGGGTTTAGGTACTTTGTACACCGGATTGTCCGGTGTAGGACCAGAATGTCCGGTGACTGGAGTATCTGGTATAATACCGGAGTGTCCGGCAAGCCCTCTCAGGTTTAGGGCATTTTGCTCACCGGACTATCCGACACGGTGACCAGACTGTCCAGCAAGCCCTCTCGGGTTCAGGTGCTTTGTACACCGGACTGTCCGGTGCAGGACCGGAATGTTTGGTGACCGGAGTATCCTATATAATGCCAGAGTATCCGACAAACCCTCTCGGGTTCAGGTGCTTTGCACACCGGACTGTCCGGTGCATGACCGGAATGTCCGGTGACCGGAGTGTCTGTCCGGTGACCGGAGTGTCCGGTGACTTGCTGAACTATCTCGCAAGTCCTCTCGGGCTTGGATGTTTTACGCACCAGACCATCCAACATCATGCCGGACTATAGATTGAACTTCAATGTTCAAAAGCCGAAATGTTTATTTAATATGATCTAACGCATTGCTTCAATTAACAGAATAGTATTTCGGCTACTTTATTAGTTTTTGTTCAATATATCAGTTCTAGATAATCGATATCGTGTTTATCGTCATACTTGAGCAATTTTAGATAACAAAAATATTTTTTGGCACGCTAGCTTTAAAAAAAACAGGGGGCACATGTTGACATCCAAAATTTGCATCATCTTGAAAAGATCGAACCGAACCCTCCGGTTTGGTAGACCAAATATGGTAGAAAATATCGAAATCCCGTCCGATAATGACTATTTTGCAAGAATTATTTTCCAACATATTTTTCAGGACGTGGAAGATATTTTCAAAGACTTTGGCTAAATTCTACTAAAAAAGGAAATAAGTATGTAAAAGTAAATGAAGATGAAGCCAAATCCATGATTTGAATGCTCCATGATGTAGCCCTCGCCGAGACGATCGAAACGGATATATGGATCGGCTAATTTGGAGATCGGATGAGAAAATTACAGACTTAACAAAAAACATCTGAATCGCCACCTGAGTGTCCAGCAAAGTGCCGGAGTATCCGGTACCGGAGTGTCCGGTAAGCTCTCTCTGGACGCAGGATTTTGCCCACCGGAGTCTCCGGCAATGTGCCGAAGTGTTTGGTTCCCGAAGTCTATTTTTGGTAGTTTTTACACTAAATCGGAGCTAATTTGTTTCTTAATCAAAGAAATCCGTGGCTCCACGGAGTAAGATCACCCCACCTCTATATAAAAAGGCCTAAGGCCGATTGAGTACGTAACCCAATCGATTCTACCAATTGTCCCTTTACTTTTTATCTCTCCAAACCCTAATCCTCTTTCAAACCCTGTATGCTGTTTATCCACCGGTCTCTATGGCCATAGATGATATCCTAGGGCCTGTTGGCCGACCTAGGCCACGTTCGCCCAGACGAGGTCCCTCCTGGGAGGGAGATTTGATGGCTTTTTCTAGTTTTCTCGTAAACTAGTCGTTCTTCGTCATGAAAGCACGTTGTCTACCACTTTGCAGGTTTGCCAGTAAACCTAGCCGCCCTTCACAGCGAAATCGTGATACCTACATCTTCACGAACTGTTCGGAGGTAACCTTGTCGATCTGGTCCGTTGCGACCTGCATGACTTAGTGCTCTCGGTGCGTTGATCTGGATCTTTTTGGTGTCAACACTTGGTCTTGAAATATTGATATCTCAAGGGCAGGTATAATGGATACTCTTCCAGACTGATTCTCCAATGTCTTTTCGAATGTTACATATATTGACATGTCTAGCAATCATCTATATGGGCATTTGCCAACAAATATGGAAACAATGTCAATACAAGGACTCCACCTCGGTTCTAACCAATTGAGCGGTCAAATACCACCATTGCCAAAAACCCTACGACACTTGGACATCTCCAACAACTCTTTGTCAGGGCCTATGCCGCCGAATTTTGAATTTCCAAACCTAATGACATTGGTTCTGTTCTCCAATCATGTCACCAGCCAGATTCCTAGGTCTATTTGCTGTTAGATCTTCAGGATCATTAGCCTAAGAGATGAACCACCTTTAGAGCATGAATTGAGAGCATACCTTAGGTCTTGAGCTCTCATCACTCTCCTTCATCTTCTGATCTGTTCTTCATGCTTATGCTATGCCACTTAGGGCATGGATGAACTCTTCCCATGGCTTTGATGGCTTGTTGATTGGGCAATTCTTAGGGCAGAGGCATATCTCTTATCACCACCCCATCTAGGCTGGTCTCTCCTCCTTTTATAGCCATCACACTGGGAGGTTGCACCCTACTGTGTTCTCAAAGCTTCCAATCAAAGCTTTTAATTGTTGGTCAAAATTGGTGGCTCGACCACCTAGTTAGGTGTTGATCCTCTTTCACACTAAACTGTTTTAGTAAACTGGTTTAACTATGATCACATTCACACCTGGCATTCTGCCTCTTGATCATCAGGTAAACCCTAAGAAGCCCATCTTTCAATGAAATAGCATACCAAGATAAAAAGATTACAACGATGAATTAACCATATCGTTGAACCCAGTTACTATAGTATACCACCTCATATCAAATGAACTTCTTTAACTTAGGAGCTTCAAAACTTTATACATTAAACTTTAGTCATAGCATATGAATTTACTTCTTCGATAAATGGTACACCAGATCAATAAATTGCAGTAGTCAATTAAGTACTACAAAACTAATTGACCATTGTTTCCGTTCCATCTCAAAGTGAACCCTTTTAATATATGAGGAGAGGGTGCTTCAAATACCCCTTGTTTCAAGATCAAAGGCTTTTCTACCAATGTATGCCGGCATTATGATCTTAAACACATTGGGTGGTAGACCTATTACGAGCGAATCCGCTAACTTTACATTAGTGCATAAACATAAAGTCTTAACATATGATACTGGATTCTATCTTTCACAACATGGTACGCAATATCAATGTGTTTGACAGCAACATTTGACTTGTTGTTACTCGCATAGAATACTTCTAATTAATCATTACAGTATTATCTTAAGTGGTTTAAAATTGACATTAACCACTTGTAATTCTGAGATGGATTTCTTTAGCCATACAAACTGCTCGTTGCCTCAAAACATGCCATATGATTTATTCTACATTGTCGACGATGCAGTAAGATTTTGAGCTTTTTCACAATATAGCTCTCTTTGCGAGTGTGAGGTAACATTATGTGGATTTCTTTAACATTAACACATCTCGCAAAATTTTATCTGAATAACCATCCACTTGAGTTATCAGATTTATCATATATGGGCTTGTAAACTTTGATGCCTCGCATCACATGACTTTATTAGAGGCTTTACTAATCCAATCAACATTAGATTCTTATCTGCCAAATATCCGGGTAATGAATATTATTGTCAGGGTGAGTGCACTCTTAATTCATAACATAAGGGATTAACTTTCTCACTAGATTCATAATCATTTTTTGGACATCAAAATGTTCCAAATTTATTGCCCTTGACAATAGGAGCAGGTGAGGCTAAAAAATGTAAGCATATAATACTTCTT
>BCLG01002084.1:62540-86001 GCA_001602295.1 Zoysia matrella
CATTATTTAAGACTTATTCAAATCTTTATTCATATGTCTGACATATAGACACATTGTGATTCATCATTTGACATTATCAATAGTTTCATGAGGCACTTGGTATTTCTCTTTCAGTATTTCACAGGTACCAACTTAATAGGAGCTTCATGAATATCAGTAGGTGTTGTATCAATTAGAGATACAACCTTAACATATTCAGGGAGAACATACTTTTGGATTATTGGCCACATAATCCATATTTCTCATATTCCTCCTGATTGCTTCATTTTTATCAATCGCAATGTATTGTCTCAATAAACATAATACATTAATTTGGACAATTGATTCTATAAGATTTAATATTGTCATAATCAATTGATAATATTGGGGTCTAATTATCCCATATTTTAATGGAAAAACTTTGCTTTAGCAGCACATCCACATATAAAGATATGTTATACTATCTTTATAATTTACATCCATGAATCGTAGTGTGTTCTCAAAGCTTCTAATCAAAGCTTTTAATTGTTGGTCAAAATTGGTAGCTCAACCACCTAGTTAGGTGTTAATCCCCTTTCACACTAAACTATTTTAGTAAACTGGTTTAGCTATGATCACATTCACACCTAACATTTGCAAGTGCACTGCACTAAAAACCATAGACCTGGCCAACAACTTTTTTGAAGGTGAACTTCCTTCGTGTTTGGATAAGATATATTTTGAAATTTTAAAATTAAGTGACAACAGTTTGAAAGGTCAATTCCCACATGTTCTGCAATATTGTAGAAATATAAAATTCCTAGATTTAGCAAGGAATAAGTTCTCTGGAAATTTACCAGAATGGATCGGTGAACTTGCAGGGTTACAGTTTCTACAGCTAAGCCATAACAGGTTCTCTGGGAACATTCCCAGAAGCATCACAGATCTTCGATGCCTTAAATATTTCGATTTATCTGGAAATGATATTTCAGGTTCTTTACCTCGAAATATGTCAAATTTTACATACATGAGGCAGCATCATATGTTCTGTGACGATGACGGTATTCCATTCCTATTTGATAGCGGATATGATTATGCCCGTGTGTCTGCAGTAATAAAGGGACGGCAACTTAACTATGGAACAGGATCTTCATTTTTAGAACAAAATCCAATAGGAATAGACTTATCTTTAAACAATTTATCGGGTGAGCTTCCGGAAGACATAGCTACCCTTGATGCACTGGTGAGTTTGAATCTCTCCTGGAACCATCTCAACGGGAAAATTCCAACAAAGATAGGGGCCTTGCAGTTGCTAGAATCACTTGACCTATCAAGGAATAAGTTTTCAGGAGAGATCCCAGCAAGCCTTACAAATTTGACATTCTTAGAGTCTTTAGATCTGTCATACAACAATCTTACAGGAAGAATACCATCAGGATCGCAACTTGAGACACTCTACACTTCTAATCCAACGATGTACGATGGAAATATTGGTCTTTGTGGGCCTCCTCTTAGAAAAACTTGCCCGGGGACTGATGCATCAAGACAAGGTCCATGGAGAAGATCTGAAGATGGTAATGGCGATGAGATCTTTTGGCTTGGACTTGGATTGGGATTCACAGTGGGCCTTGGGGTGATTTTCTGTACCCTTTTATTCGGCTGAACTTTGAGGTTTGCGTACTTCGGATTCTTCGACAGCCTGCACGACATGGTACATGTCTTTGTGGCTGTTTCATGGGCAAGATTGACGTGGACGAAGAAGGCCCGAACTGAAACTCTGTAAGGCTCTTTGCACGTGCGCGTGAATAAATGCAGAAGATATGCATGACTGTGGTAGCACATCTGTGTTTAATTGTATCTTGTATGCTAGTTTTATTGGTTTCGTGTTGCATCTATAATAATGTGTGTGGCGTGGAGTCGTACTTGGCAGTTAATTAATATGTGTAATGGAATGTATTTGTGTTTGACATTTCATCTTCCGATCTTAATTAACGCTCCATTACCACTCAATATTTTTAGTATGGAAATGTCTATCAGTTAGGAGTCGTCGTTCAATTTTCTATGGAGTCTCGGCTTCACCAAGCTTGTCCTAGTACATAGACTGGAGCCTTCCAGAGCTTGTCTTTGAAGACAACATTGGCGGCTGCAATTTACAGCATAGACAGCAAGGGTTTACCTCTAACGCATGCAAAGTTTTCCTCTAACGCATATATGAGCTTGTGGTGTTCTAGCTCAGCCATAAGGTTACATCTAGCCATTTAAATATTATCCATTTTGGATGCTTGCACTTTTTTCCACCTCTCATCATAGATGTATGCATGGTTAATTAAAGCAAATATTTAAATGGATAATTGTAATCGATGCAAGTTTCTTGGTTTTTCCTCTCACCGTCTGGCTTTACAGTACTTCATGCATGCAATAGTTTTCCTCTAGTACTAGCTAGTAGTTGTAGCAGTTTACATAGTCGACCACCCCGCCATGAATGGGCGTTTGGGAGGGAGCAGACCTCCGGAACCACAACCTGCAAGCGACACCTGCATTGATTTTAAGTACTTCCCGGCCGATGACTGGAACATTTGGTCGACTCCTCCATCAAATTATAAATCATGGTCCAAACACAGTCAATGATAAATCAAATTACAAAAAATATATAATATTTATTTTATTTTTTTAATAAAATAAATAATCAATGTATATGTTAGAAGTCAACAGCGATATACATTATGCTGTAAATGTCGATGCCAAGTGAAGTCGATCCGTCTCTGTCAACTGTCGTGGCGCAAGCGTACAGACGAAAAATGTCAACACATGGAGAGGCGGGAGAGAGGCGCTAGTGCTCTGCTCGCGGTCTACTGAGTTATGCCTGGTGCGTCTCCAAAGGATGGAAAGCCTCAAAAGACGTTTCCCTGAAGCTGCTCTTCCGATCGAGCGGGAGCCGGGAGGGAAGTCGTTTTCCTCTCTGCACTCTTTTCTGCTACTCCCCCTGCGGCAACCTCGCATCCGTCGTCGTCGGAGCGTCAGATCACATTTCGCTGCAGGCTGGTCGCTTTCCAAACACCACTGCTCCTGCAGCATGCATGGAATTTCTTTCCTTGTTGGAGCTGCCTGGTCTGCATATGTTCACTCCAAATTACCCCGAGCTGACATCCAGTGCAGCAGCTTCAGCATCTTGAATTTTCCTGCGCCTGCATCCTGCCCCCTGCTGGATCCAATTTCTATTTCTGCTCTTGGGACTCGACCGCCGTAATGTCATCATCCATCCAGGCACCAATGCTGGAGCTGGACCATCCCAGTAATTGGGTTCAGCTGTTCAGTACGCAGGCGCTTGTGTGAATTTCGGGTACAGGAGTGTGCACTGCACCAATGGAGGATAGAGACCAACTACTGCTCTGTTTTTCCAGCGGACAGCCCGTGAGCGGAGTAAATACTTGTGGTTGTGGGAGTACATGAGGTTCACAAACACCGGAGGACATGGAGCCTCTGCACGCAGTTTTCCAGTTGCTCACTCGTGTTTCAAATCCCCGCGGGTGTTCAGGAGATCTCCCCGCTGGACGCCAAGCTAGGCTCGTGATTATCGCTGTAGCATGCACTGTACCGCTGTAGGAGTACAGCAACGTTGCCTGGAATGACCAACCAGTCTCTTGTCGGAATCGAACGGGCCGGCGGATGGTTGCGATGTACATGCATGACAAAACTGTGGCTGGTGGCAAACTCATTTTTAACCGAACTGAGCTGTTGGACCTCGACCTCTCGAGGATGTGGTACTAGAGCACTCCTCAATGTGATCATCAGTTGCGCTGAGAGTACGGAGTAGAGTACGTACGTAATACAGCGCTGGAATAGCGCCTGTGCTGGTCCCGTTGGTTTCGAAATTTGGAATCGCTGTAAGTTTCAAATCCCGACAGTGTCACCTGCAGCCATCCAGCAGAGATCGGTAGGAAGTGCTAGTACAACAAACTTTATGAGGGAGTAGATCTGGACGGATCGAGTGATATATTAGTTTAATTACTGGTGTAGTTTAACCACTCTCACGCGTGCATGCAAATTAAGCTCGCATCACTCCGGCCCTTTCCTAGTTTGTTGGTATCAACACGCATGTGTGGTTGCTTAATTTCAGAATCGATCAAAAATTGTTTTTAAATTGTTCGTTCACTGAAAAAGAGAAAGATATACTGAAGTACTGTTCAGTATATACCCCACGTTCCTTTTTAAAAAAAAGTCTATACACCACGCTGGAGTAGAAAAAAAAATATAATACTGTTGGTGAGACGTGTGGCGCCTCAGTTTCAATGCGCCCAATGGGAGCTCAAATCACAGCAGCTTCGGCTTATGTGCTTAGCGTACTGTAGCTACAGGGCATAAGCTGAAGACAGCCCTCGAAAACGTGGTTTGTTTGAATCGAGTACAAATGATTTATATAAACAATATTTTTACTGTATGTACAGTATATAAACAGTAGCATCAGCATGATAAAATGAGCTCTGCCAAACACATCCTTAATCACCGCACGAGTGGATTCTCCTACTACCATAATCTTCGGAGGAGTGATTATTAAGTGTACTAATATGATCCTTGGGATTAACCAAAGTCTGGCATAGGGTTTAGTAACGGTAACGAGGACGTGCAGAAGCCTCTGGTTTGGATTTGTCGTTGGAACCGTCGTCCCTGGCAGTCCGTCATATATCGTCGTCATCAGCCCCCATCCATGGTCCCTGGCCTCGAGATCTGCAGTGGAAGAGGAAGACACACCTGCAGGTTCATGGACCATGGAGGTTCCACATGCCTTTCCGAGTCCCAAAGCTAGCTAATCTCATGGTATGGGCGGTTCGAAAGGTCTCTTTTACTATCTGCTTTCTCTGTCCTGATGGGTTTTCTACTGCTTCTGCGTGCAGCTAAAAACTTTGGTTTTAGTCCCTCATTTTGAAACGTAGAAATTTCAAAAAATCTCACAGAAATTTTATAGAAAAAATATAGTAACATATAAAATTCTCACGATCTAAATAATGGAGCCTTCGTAAGTTAGTATATTAGATTTACGTAAACAAACATCTGTAAATGCTGGTCAACCATTCTTTATGCTCTTCCACAGGATAGAGAAGGACTCCAGTACAATAAGATGCCGTATCTTTCAAATTTGATACCAGCAGCATCAGAGGAGGAGCCTCTGTTGAGCTCAGCAGCAGCACGTGCTGCCTGCTTGATAAGGTGGATGTCTCTAGTTAACCAGTATGAGTACTCACTACCTCAAATTAATACAAAAAAGACATCATTATTAGCGACATCTAATAAAAAACCGTCACTAATAATATATAAGTGACGGTTGTAATTATACATGTCATTAATATAACTGAACCATAATTATTAGAGACGTAGAAATAACTACCCATCGCTAATAACATACATCAGCGATGGCTATAAAAAAGCCGTCGCTGATGACAGTACATCAGCGACTTCATCGGAACAACCGTCGCTGATGACAAAACATTAGCAATGGCGTACTAATCACCCTCACCAATGATAGAACATTAGCGACAGCTTACTAACTAACGTCGCTGATGACGAAACATTAGTGATGTCGTTGGAATTACCGTCACTGTAACAGCACATTAACGATATCACGAGAAATACCATCGCTGATATAATCTATATCAGAGACGGGGAATTGGGCATGTCGCTAATGCGGTAGATGTTGGACTCGCGTGCTGACGCGTCGCACCCGCTCTCTGCCATCTGATCGTGATCCCAGAGGGGGGGGGGGGCGCAGTGTCCGGCCCCACCTCGTCCTTATCCGCTACGCTCCTATCCCGTCAGCCTGCACTCTCTTTCAATCCCTCTCTCCAGTGGACTCAAAAAAAATCCGTCTCCGGCGGGTCGGCAGGGGCGGGCCTCTGGACGCGACAGCCGGCCTCGTGCATGTGCTTGCCGGTGGATGGGGGTCACAAGTCTGTCTCCATCTGCTACGCTACGCGCCTCTCCGACACCATTGCATCGACCGGTGTCATTGTCGCCGAGCTAGCATCCGCCAGCCAGATCTGCACCGCCAACGGCCTCGTCGCCCGCGTGCAACCTCAACGCTGTCAGACAGTAGGTACGTCTCCGCACCCGTAGGTACGTCTTCGTCCCCCGACGTCAAGATCCCTAGGTGCCAGGGGTAGGGGCGACGTCGTGCGCTCGTTGTTTAGCTGCAGGGGAACGACACATTCCAGCCCGACCACCGGATTCCACTGTGTTTTTCAGGAGATGAAGCTTCTCTGTCTCTATGTATGCGATGGACATTGCGCTGGTGGAGGACACCCAAACGGCCAAAGAGCTTATATCCCGGTACCGGTGTCGGAGTATTAAGTGGTACGATGCTTCTCCATTGGCACGTGAGCTATGATTTGAGCTTCTGAGCCTGTGCTCTAGTTCTGTTGTAGTGATGCATTCGATATCCAACACTAATCCTTGATGATACTCGACGTTTAATACTTTGGCATGAATAGTAGGAAGTATGAACTCAAGTATGTGGTGGATTGGGTTGCTTGATGGGTGTTAAATTAGGATGAGATAATCAGGAGTTCAGGACTCATTTATTGGAGCAAATTACATCTTGTTTCTTTATCAATGGTGATCTCTACAAATGCTTGCACAGTTTGCAGATAGTTTCTTGCATAGCTAGTGTCTGTTCTGGTCAAACAATTGTTAAACATCCTGGTTCCTGGCAGGATGGTTTTAAATCTGGAGTTAAATTCTTGTTATGATAGTTGTTGGTGTTAAAACTTAGTAGTGTCCTAGTGTTAGTAGATGGCGCAGAGAGGGCGTTTTAGAGAGGAGTTTTTGCTGCTTGTGAGCTGGTTAGGTTTATGTTCTGATATGTTTTGAGATGGTTAGGTTTATGTTCTGAGATGTTTTGAGCTGGTGTAATCCAGCATACTCTGTTATTATTGCTTTCTATAAAGCAGGGACAATGCCTTTGGTCTAATAACAATTTCTTTTGGATTGCAAATAATAGTAGATTTTATGCAACAACATGAATACTGTTATTTTTGCAGCCATCAGCTCCATTGATATTCCTTGGCATTTGCATGGAGCAGGTGCGTTCTGCGATTCTTCAAAAGTCCACTGCTGCCGAGAATAAACGTCTCAGGTTGCTTGACACATAGCAGTGCTTCCCATGCCGATTACATTAATCATACAGATTTTCTTTCACGAAAGCTTGCAAAGTATTACTGACGTGTGATGCATCTTTGGAATAATTTTTTGTTTGAATTAGCAGAATTAATTTTAATATTATATTGCTCTGTTATATTTCAGATGCTGGAGGAGATTTGTGAAGTCTATTTCTCTCTATTTACACTCATTTGCCTCTCCCTTTTAACCAGGTGAGCATGTTTATTTGCTTGTATCTGCATCTAACAATTAAGTTTCTGTTGTGTAATATTTTCCTCACTCCATGTGCAAAAAATACAGTATGGGCACTCACTACTGTTTGAAGTGATAGGAGTATCAAATAAAATTGGAAAGAGGTTGGAATACGAGTAGCATTTTGTTCACTTAACTCAAATGTAGCCATGAATATATTGAGTAATATTGTATTTTTCACTGGCCCTGTTTTGACTTGCAACTTGAACCACTGTAGGAGTACATGACAAAAACTGGGGACAGAACTAAAGTCAAGTTGGTTAATGTGGGCTTGGGCAAGCATTGCCATCAGATCAGAGAGCTAAAAGATGCCACAAGCTTAGAGTTGAGATTTCAAGCTGTTATGTTTGAATCTCTTTTTGTTTTCTTTCGAGCAATGCCACCCTTTTAGATTGTTATGGGTCCTTTTGTACATATAGTATGTGATGTTTGAATAATGTATATTATTTTATAATCTTGTTCATGTGAATGGATGTATTATCCCAAAGCATGTAACAGAGAGAAAAAAAGACATTTGTGGGGTGGATTATTTATTTTTTATTTTCACATATAGTATTAGCAACGGGCTTTTAAATCCCCGTCGCTAATGACTTAACATTAGAGACGGGTTTTTGAACCCGCGTCTCTAATGACTTCACATAGAGATGGGTATTTAAACCTGCATCTTTAATGACTTCACATCAGAGATGGGGTTTTAAACTTTACCCGTCTCTAATGATTTCACATCAACGACGCAAATTTAGAGACGGTTGCTACCCCCGTCTCTAATAAGAAAAAAAAGCTCGTCTCTAATGACCTTTTTTGTGGTAGTGACTGTTGTTTGAAATTATTTAACTATGAACTAGTCAGTGATAATAGTTTTAGGGTATGTTTAGTTGATAGGCAAATGTTACTTACACATGTTTGCCAAAGTTTACTAAAAGTAAGGTGAATAATTTGTTCACCAAACTTTGGTTAAGATACAAATCTATGACATGCGAGGTAACTGTGGGCCTAGCCACAGTAGTACTAGACAAACAAATACTTACCAAAGAAACTATGACATACCAAATCTTCACTGTGGTAATCTTTGACGGCCAACAAAACACAACCTTAGAAGAGAGAGAGCACTTACACATGTTTAAATATGAACTAGTCAGTGATAATAATTTTAAGGTATGTTTAGTTGATAAGCAAATGTTACTTACACATGTTTGCCAAATTTTACTAAAAGTAATTAAAGTAAATAATTTGTTCACCAAATTTGAAGTATGAGTCCATGGCATGCGAGGTAACTGTGTGCCCAGCCACAGTCATACCATACAAACAAATGCTTAGCCAAAGAAACTAGGGCATACCAAATCTTCAGTGTGGTAATCTTCGGTGGCCGATCAAACACACACCCTTAGAAGAGAGAGAGAACCAACGGAAAGTTTCAGAGTTCCCTAGGAATTCAGTTGAACTTCTAAGGAAAGTAAACTTTTCCCTAAGGTTTTTAAACTCACCCTAGAGAAATTATTTTGCCCTAGGATTTGAAAGAAACCTTAGGGAATGAGAAAAAGCCCTAGAGAAACTCATCGATTCCAATAGTGGCTCTGCATGCGTACACCCTGAATTAACTTTCCTTGGCTCATTTGCTGTTCTTGTTCATTTGTGAATTAATAAAACATGAAAACACTGCTTTCTACTACCACAAGATCACTCGTGTTACACGGATATACTCCCTCTGACCCAAAATAAGTTGATATTTTTAACTTTTTAAAATCGTCATTTGGACATTGGTCTTATTCAAAAAATTTGCAAAAATGATAAATGAACATGTCAAGTTTAAAGGACTCTAATAATGAATCATTTCACAATCAAATGAATAATTTTTTTACAATTTTTTAATAAGACGAATGGTTAAAGGGAGATGTTTGAAAATCTAAAACAATACTTATTTTGAGACGGAGAGAGTACTAGTACATTGAACATTTTGATTTCCAACACTTTTGCTAATTTGATGCAGTGTAGGCACCTCTGGTGATGAGGTGGACTGTGCAACATTCTCTTCCCAATAAATCTCCATCTCTATCTCTCTTTTTTGTTTTCTGCATATTATATTTTTTCACTTCTCCTTAATTCCCGTGCTCGAAGCCAAAATGACTTATAATTGTGAACGAGCGAGTATTACCACAAGATAGTTAGAAATTTAGACATTTTACGATATATTTTAATTCCAAGTTTATGAAAGAGCATGAGTAATATTGTGACAAATGGTGCATTTGTGCTCTAATTAATCTGTACAAAAACAGAAAGAATACGATGCAAAAATATAGGAAATTCAGAATTTACCCTGAGGCTCCAGCGGCACCGTTCCCAACAGTCAACATGTTGAGCTTCTTGATATCGTCCATCAGAGTTGATGTAGGAAAAATAGAAGCAGTGTAGTCCTACGAACAACCTTCTGGAAGTAGTCGTACACAGGCGAGCAGTCGCGTAGAAGTACGCTCCTCAAAAACTTGATCGCCCGCCTACCTGTGCAGGTGTCGCAGCAGGATTAAGTTTCGAAGGCTGCTCTCACAAGTTTTATACGCGCAAAAACTTACGATAGGAATGCAAAGCACACAGCAATAGCAGTAAAGATTTGTTCTGGTGTCTCACTGAATGAGAGGAGTCCCTTTTATAGGCGCATGGAGGCGCAGGAGAGAAGGTGCAATGATCCAGGTTTATTGCTGAGATTAAACACCATCAATTACCAAAGTAACAGCTACCAATTAATTTGTCTGTTATTAAAAACTGACGTATTAAATTGATTTAAATATGTGGTAATGTCTGAAATTTATTCGGCATTTTAATTGAAATTAATTCAATTCTCAGAAACAGCAAAACATTAACTCAACGCAATAATATGAGGCTTCTGTGCACATGTGCACGCACTCGTCGCAAGTTACAGGTCACGTGAAAACACACGTATGCACCGCGCACGGCACTGCACGGCTTGGCTCGCGTATGGCAGCTCCTTTTCTCCACTTTTCAACTTATATGTAAGTTGGTGGAAATCCTCCTCAACTACCTATATGGAACTAAAATTTAATCCTCCTAGCATTCAAGTGGGTCTTGAAAATAAATTGTGAAATCAATGGACCAAGCCCAAGTATTCCAACATTGAGATCATATTTTGATTTGTATGACTATATTATTATTTGGTAGAAGCTAAATTTGTCATTATGATAAAAAAACATTAAAATTGGAGACTCTAATAACAATCATATTCTAATGATGTAAAGAAAATGGCATGAAAAGGATGAAAAAAATTAAACTGATGGCGAATAAGAAAAATGAAAATTTTGGATGGTGGGTAAAGAAAAAAATATTAGTTTCGGTGACGAATAAGGCATCCTGCATCCTACCTCCTGCTGGATCCAAATTCTCATGCCACTCTTGGGAGTCGACACCTGCTGTAATATCATGGTCCAGGCACCAAGGCTGGACCATCCCAATTTGGAGGACAGAGACTGCTGTTTTCCGGCGGAAAGCCCGTGAGCGGAGTAAATACGAGTACTTCTTCCCGGACGCCAAGCTAGCTAGGTTCGTGATCGCCGTAGCATGCACCAGTACGTAGCCGCACTGTACTGCATTGCCTGAAATGACCAACCAGTCTCGCGTCGGAATCGAACGGGGCAGCAGATGGCGACCAGCATGATCTTCTCTCCGTAGAGTTGACCGAGCGTCGACATCGTCTAGCTTGTTGGGTGCGTCCGTAGTCCAGGACACGACACGTAACTAAGATCACGTGATCTCTCAAAGTGCAACGGGTAGTGATCCCTCCGTTGTTGTACCTCGACAAATTATAAGTTATTTTAACTTTTTAATACATTTTTAATATATTTTATTTTTATCTCTCTTCATTAGTATACTTCTTTATCTCTATTTTTTCTCGTTTTTAATACGTCACTTTTTTCATTCTACTTAATTTTTGGCACTCTATCCAGTACAAGTCGACAAGCAAGAGGGAGCTGCCAGCTGGTGAAAAACTGTGGCTGGCAATGTTAATTTTAACTAAACTAAACTGTTGGGTTACTACTAGCTAGGCTCGTTACTCAATGTGATCGTCTGTTGCGGTGAGAGTACAGTACTTACGTAGCTACTAGCACAGAGAGCGCTGTAGTAGTACTTGTACTGGTCCGGTTTCGAAATTTGGAAATCGTTGCATGCAGTTTCAAATCCCGACCGTGTCATCTGCAGCCATCGAGAAACCGATTCAGTACTGTACTACGTACTCTTAATTAGGAGTACGAGGGAGTAGATATAGATGGAGTGATTAGTTTAATTACTGCGTGCTGTAACCCCATAGGAGTATATTGCCAGATAGAGTACGTTAGTTAGCAGATTAACTAATCTACTGACGGCACAACCAACCATCCTCAGATTAAAGGCTACTTTGAAACGCAGAATTTTCATAAAAATTATGCAGAAATTTCATAGAAATCAGTTCTATTTCACAGAAAAAACGCAAGAATAAAAAAAATTATCTTCAATCCAAAAAGGCCTAAGCTTGCATCACTCCGGCCCTTTTCTATTTTGTGTTGATCGATGGCGGTGGTATCAACAAGCATATTTGGCTGGTTGATTTCAGAATCAAAACTCCAACAGGAGGGGTCCAGCCAGTTGTTTATACTAATTGATTGTTCACTCACTGAAAAAGAGGAAGATATACTAGAGTACTGTTCAACTCCATGCTGGAGTAGGAGTAGAAAAAAGAAATTATACTCATGCACTGTTATTGGTTAGATGCGTGAGGAAGAACACTGTACTGAGGAAGATTCAGTAAATTGGGGGAAGAGCTTGTCGTGTCAGAGATTCCGCGGATTCACCCTCTCCCGTTGTTGCAGTCAGCACTCAGCAGTAGTACAAGCTGCTGCTGGTAGTTCTGGCGCCTCAATCAGTGCGGCCAATGGGAGCTTAAATCACCCAGCTGCCGAGCTACTTAATCACCACACCAGTCGATCCTCCTACCAGGGATTTTCGGAGGAGTGATTAGTACTAATATGATCATGGGGATTAACCAAAGTCAATATGTCATACTCCTTTTAGTCTCATATTTTTTGACATTTTAGACAATGATACGGTCTTTAAAATGTAACTTTGACTTCTATTTTTTTATAATTTTTTATTTTAATTTATGAAATAATTTTTAAAGACAAATCTATTTATATAGTTTTCACAATTTTAAACTTAACCACTTTAAAATTATTTCTAATTTATGTTTCTAATATTTGACATATTTGACTTAAGACATATTCAAAACATCGAGAATAATGGTTCTGGAGGGAGTAGGGTTTAGGGCATAAGAAATAAAATATGTTAGTTGTCTATAAGCATTTGGGAGGTGGTAGTAAGAAAAAAATTCTTATGGTTGGTCATAAGCTTGTGATCTACCCATAATAAGAAATTAAAAATATTTCTCTTTCTTCCCATCTCTCCTCTTTCCTTCACTCATTGGTTATGCCAAAGGGATAGTTCGATTTTTTTTTAATTGTAACATGCATGGTACAAAAACATTGTAAGCATACGCATAACAAAAGTTTACTTTTTTACTTGGTCCCACCTTATTACCTAATTGAACTTTAAACATTACTGATGCCCTGACGATAACGAGAAAGGGAGAAGGTCTGGCTGTTTGGATTTGTCGTTGGAACCATCGTCCTTGGTAGTCAGTCATATCGTCGTCATGAGCCCATCCATGGTCCCTGGCCTCGAGATCTGCAATGGAAGAGGAAGACACATCTGCAGGTGCATGGTCATGCGCCTCATGGCCATGGAGGATTACTCTTGCCTTTCCGACTCCCAAACCTATAACCTTGTGGTATGGGCTGCTCGAAAGGTCCCTTTTACTATCTGCTTTCTCTATGAGACTTTCTCTGTCGTGATGGGTTTTCTACCGCCTCTGCGTGCAGCTAAAAACTTTAATTTAAATCCCCGTTTGAAATGTAAGAATCTAACAGAAATTTTATAGAAAAAACTACGCTTCAAACGAGATCTTAATATATTAGATTTACGGAAACAAACTTCTGTAAATAATGCTGATCAGGTGGTCAGCCATTCTTTATGCTCCACAGGTGATACAAGTACGGTATAATAAGATGCCGCATCTTTCAAATTTGATACCACCAGTATCAGGGGAGGAGCCTCTGTTAAGCTGGGCAGCAGCAGCACGTTGCTGCCTGCTGGATAAGGTGGATGCCTAGTTAATTTCGAGTATGGTTGCCTCCGTCCTGAAATTATTTAAATGTGAGATATTCTCGATCTGAACATATAAGTCACTTCAGTCTCTTCAAATATTTTCTAATTATAAGTTCTTCTCTTACAATTTTTTCTCTTCTCAATACCTCTTCATCTATGTCTCTCCTCGTTTTTTGAGTTCACATTTTTTTTAGTTTTTTTAATTCTCATGTCTAAACTCAAAATGACTTATATAAAATAGGACGAAAAGAGTAACAACTATTTAGGCTCGTTTGGGTCACAAAAATTTCATAGAAATCTTATACAATTCAGTTTAATTTCACATAAAAAATGTAGAATCGAGAAAAATTCTATCATTTTAAACAGAGCCTCGGGACTATGCATGCTGGCCCTGGTTTGGTTTTTAAAAAATTGGAGGGAAAATTAATATCGTTGGATGAAGGGAGTGTATGCCTCTGTTTATTACTAGTACCGTGCACGAGGCAGCATGCCTGCCTGGCGTTGATCTGGTTTTTGAAAATTGGTGGGAAAATTAACGGCCCTTTCTCCTCCTCCTCCGCGTGTGGTCTCGTGGACATTGGGCCCCGTGGAGATTCAGAAGCCCAAGGCGATGCATGCTTCGCTGACCTCACAGCCACGCAGCCAGATCATTTTTTTATTTTTTCTAACTAAAAAAAACTACTCCTCCTCCAGCATCTCACTTCCCGAGCTTAACTACTTCACAACCCTCCCCTGCCCGTTTCAAACCCTCCTCCCACCCGGAGCCGAGGGAAAAGACTAGCGCCGGCAACGCCTCGTTACTCGCGGATCAATCTTGCGCGCCGCTCTGGCCACCTAATCCTTCTCCTCGAGCAAGCGCGTCCGTCATGGGGAGGACGAAGCAATCGCCGTCGTCGTCGGCGTCGTTCTGGCGCTCGCGGAGCCGGAGCGCGTCCGCCCCCGCGACGACGAACAGGGGAGCGGCGCCGGACGACCAGCCCCTCGGCTGCATGTCTGTGGTGCACTACCTCATCTTCGCGCCCGGCGCCGGCTGCGTCGGCCGGCCGCCCAGTTCTTCTTCGTCCTCCTCCGACGCGGCCGCTGGTGCTGCTGGCATTGTCCAGCCGCGCGGCAATTACGACAGCGACCACCAGCGCGATGTTGTCGAGGACAAGGAGAACAGGGGCGGGTTCCACGCGCCCCGGAACAGCCTCGACCTCGACGTCGACAGACTCAGCGATGTCCAGGTCCGGTTCCTTGCTTGCAGTTGCCGCCATCCTAGTAGTGTAATTTACCACTTCGTGCCGATCGTTGCGAATTTCTTGCTTGCTTAAACAACGTTGCTAATTACCACGAGTAGCAGATCGGGGTGCAGATCGAGCCGGTGTTCGACGCCCTGGCGTGCCGCAAGACGCGGGCCAAGGCCGCCACGGGGCCACCGTCGGAGGCCGAGACGCCGCGGACGCCGAGCCTCGTCGCGCGGCTCATGGGCATCGACGGCCTGCCGGACACGCAGGAGCCGTCGCCGGCTCAGCAACGCAAGAACTCCCCGGCGGCGACGAACAGGGAGAAGAAGAAGCGCGTGATCCCCGAGTCCCTGAACCGGGCCCGGCGGGAGCCGCTGCGGAGCCTGAGCTGCAACGTACCCTCCTTCCCCACCGCCGGCGAGGCGCGGTCGCTGCCGGACACGCCGCGCGCGTCCGCGTCGGCAAGAGCGTCGTGGGACGGCGCGCGGATGTCGCTGCAGGCGCTCAAGGAGAACATGCTCGACCGGGCGGCGCAGTACATGTCGCTGCCCACCTCGCCGACATCCACCGGTAAGCAGAACAATACCAAGAAGAAGAAGAAGCCGGTCGACGCAAGGCGGACGGCCAAGGAGATTGTAAGGCAGGCCAAGGAGCAGAAGAGGAGCTCCACTACTGACGACAAGGAGAATGTCAGTCCAGTCCCGTTACTCCGCAAGGACAAGTTGCTCGCTGTCGGTCTCGGTCATCAAGCACCTAGCAAGCCCACGGCGGTGCCATCGCCACCACCGCCACCTTTAGCGCAACGCACGGAGAAGAGGTCTCCGCTCGCGCCAAGAAGTGCGGCACTGGCGCCAAAGCAACAGCCACCTCCGCCGCCGCCGCAGCGCGTGAAACCGTCGCGGCCGCCGCCTCCGCCTCCTCCGCTAGGTCACACGCCCAAAATACGAGCCAAGAAACCAGACGGGTGCGAGCGATTCGCCACGCAGGTTAAGAAACCGTCCCCTGCGCCGGCGCCACCGTCCGCTCCGCCATCGCCGTCGACCTCGTCGTCGTCACCGTCCGTTCGCGGGCCCTCGTCCACGTCGCGTCCACCGTCGGCGCCGCTGGAGGAGGACCCCCAGCACAGCTACCTCCGCGCGGTGCTGGAGCGCGGCGGGTTCATGCGGACGTCGCCGCCGAGCCGGCCGTTCAACAAGCGCCACTCCGTAAGCACGGCGCCGGTGGACTCGATCGTGTTCCACCTCCTGGAGCTGGAGCTCCCGGCCGACGACGCCGCGCGGCTCGGCCCGCTCCGGCACCGGTGGAACCGGAAGCTGATGTTCCACCTCGCGCAGGAGATCCTGGCCGACCTCCTGCTGGAGTACGAGCACGAGTACATTGACGCCACCTCCTGTTCCCGTTCTTGTCCCGCAGCAGAGCTGCGGCCGCGCGGCGCGGCGCTGCTCGACAACGTGTGGAAGCGCGTGCGGTGCTTCCCCGCCGCGGACTGCCGCGTGGTGGGCGACATCGACGCGCTGGTGGCCACGGACATGGACTCGACGCGGCGCGTGCGGCCGTCACTAGCGGAGGAGACCGGCGACGTGGCGGAGGAGGTCGCGGAGCAGGTCCTGGAGGCGCTCCTCGGGGAGTGCGTGTGCGTGGCTGCGGAATCTGTTTCTCTCTCCTCCGACTCCGACCAGGTTGGTGGGGGAGGGGTGACGCGGCGTGACGTCGACACGGATCGCACCGGGAACCGCGGCGGCGCGCACTACCATGCCCCACCTGCGACTGCGAGCATTGAGAGAGCAGAGAGCAGCATCTGATCCGAGGGAGACACAGCAGCGATGGCAACATGGCGCTGCCAAGCTCGGGGTGCGTGACCGCCCGCCACGCCATGAGAGGATCGCCTGCACTTGCACATTCTTACTCGCGCAGCTGCTAGTGGTGTGGAGTAGTGGATCTTTGTTTGCATGCGCGGTGTCAGTGGCGAGTGTCGTTTCCCTTGTGGAATTCTTTGCAGATGTAAGTATATACAGTGCTGCTTATACTGCTTCGTTTCATCTCTCAGTTCAACAACCTGTTCAAACTTCTTCAAACCAATTTGGCAGCAGTAGGCTGCTGTTGTTTCTGCCACGGTCTGATCTGTTTCTACAGGATTTGAATGGCCACAACGGACGGACACAATAATGTTTACCATGCAGTCTTGTACTGTCCGGACAGGTACTATATACGAACTGTACGCATAGGGGCATAGCTAATGGTTTTCAAACATCATCATAATCATTATTCCCACCGTCTTAGCAATTGTAATTTGTACTCTCTCTGTTCTGTTTTATAAGTGTTTTTGAAGGTGAGCACGAACATGTGAGGAGGAGAGAGATAAAGTAGAGATATATTAAAAAGAAAGAAATGTATTTCGAAAAGTGAAAATAGATTTTTTTACGGTTTATCAATCAGTTTTTAACATAGTTTAAAATCAATAGAACCGCAATTTTGTTAAATGGACACTAGTACACTACAGTCCGTTTAATATCTCAATCACTGATCTCAAGGTCAGAATGTGAATAGCTAGCAACATTGTTTAGTGGCTAATGCTGATTCTCACACTAAAACATTTGTAGTTTTCCTTGTAATGTTGCACATCGACCCAAATTCGAATTGTTGTTGTGGATCGTACAGTAGCAATTTTGTTCTTGCTGTTGTTGTATTCCAGCACCACCACCAGCACCGGCAGCAGCGGCAGCAGCCATAACAGAGGCTCTGCTCTGCATGATTGATTCTCTTGGGCTGGGAGGAGGACGTACACCCGATCACTGTGTTATAAATTCCTGTCCAACATAGTGTAGTACAAGTGGGACACACATGTTTGCGCCAGCAGCGATGCAACGTGCCAAAGTCCTGACGCTGTTGCTGAGGATTCAGAATAGAGCTTACAGATCATGTTGCTATGCAAATCTTTCCTTTCGGCGCATTTGACCATTTGAGGAGCAGCAGCTATACTTTGTTTGCTCTTGCTCTCACCGTTTTTAAATTGTTATCACTATTGACTTTTAACATCTACTTAAACCATTGAGAAGAATGCTTCGGTTACAGATGATGTGGTCACGAACGCCGGCCCGCGATTCCGACGGGTACAAAGCCACGTTCTCTGTCGCCATGTGCTCTGCCAGCCAGCACCTTGGGTTAGTTCTCGAAGGCGTAAGTTCGGCTCCTGCTATTCTCCCTTCCTGCAGGGCCCTGATCAGCTCTGCGGCAGAGATGCCACCGCTGAGACGACGCATGGGCATGGCATAGCAGCGCCCCTCGATGCAGAGACGGACTGAAGAAGGACGGTAGCTGAAGCAACCAGCGCTGGCTCAAGCAAAATCCTGGTGAACTTCATCGTTAAATTCAACATTTTTGTGTGGCCTTCCATTCAGCCCTGCCAGGGTCGCTCATTCAGCATCATCTCCTTCGACCATTATGAGCCTGACAAAATGGGGTTTACAGATTCTATGTACCATAGCGAGAAATTGCAGTGCAAGGAACGAAAACCTCTGGCAATCTACAGAATACTCAGGCCTCCTTTGGAACCCAGGAATCTCAAAGAAATTTTATAGAAATCAGTTCAATTTCACAGAAAAATATAGGAAATGAAAAAATATCCCCTCGTTCCAAAGGAGGCCTCAACCAAGAACCACCAGAAAACCTCATTGAGGTATGCATTCCTGTCTGGTATACAAGAAGAGATCACACCACACACAACATTAATTACACTTGCATCAGTATAGGGAGGTAACAAAACTACCTTCTAAGCATGTCACAGCCAGAAAGTAGTGCCCAGAACATGTATTAGTTGGATTTACATGTGATGCGACAAACTTTATTTGGAAACCACTGGTGAAAGCAAAGGCTTACCGGCGAAAAACGCTTCAAGGTTACCAATCGTGTGGTTGCGCAAGTCTGCCCGGGTTTCCACCGTTTCAACCGCGACATGGGGCGACAACACCACATTGTCCATTGACAAGAGCTCTGCCGGCACGTTGGGCTCATTCTCAAAGACATCAAGCCCAGCTCCTGCAATCCTCCCTTCCTTCAACGCCCTGACCAACTCCCCTTCATCTATGTTTGCTCCTTGACCAACGTTTATGATGACACCATCCTTTCCAAGGGCCTCTAGAACATGTTTATTGACAATATGCCGTGTCTCCTGGTTCAGAGCACAAGAGACAACAAGCACATCTGATTCATAAGCAAGATCATGAACGTTAGGAAAGTAGTTGTAAGAAACTGATTCCTTGGGTCTTCTTGAGTTGTAGCTTATTATACAGCCAAAAGCCTCGAGCCTCTTAGCAATCAATGATCCAATATTCCCCAGGCCAATGATGCCAACGCGCTTACCTCCTAGCTGAAAGTCAAGGTAAAAATTTAGCTGTTGAGGTACCACTGGGAGGACATAGATTTCACAAGATTAAAATTCGATTCATCCTTTGGTGGTTGTCAATGGTTATGAATATTTAATTTGTGTGTAAAAGAATAGAGATTCATTCATTCATTCATTCACACATCAATCCACTACTACGTACTCCCTCCATTCCTAAATTGAGGTCATCGTTTATTTCTAACATCAACTTTGATCATTCGTCTTATTCAAAATAATAATTTTATTATAATTAATTTTATTATAATTTGTTTTATCATCAAATGTGTTCAAAACACGGCTTATAATTCTACACATTTAAACTAATTTTTTAATAAGATGAATGATCAAAGATAATGTTAGAGGTCAATGGCGACATTAATTTAAGAATGGAGGGAGTATATCTTTTCACGGGGAAAAAGAACCAACATATCTGCACGATGCAATAAATCAATGTATCAATATGGAGTAGCTATATTTGAATCCTAACTCCTAAGCTCTCGCAACAAAAATAAAAAGAAAGGAAAGAAAAACACACAAACTAATGGTATGCATATCTTGTCCTTGAACCCTATCCTGCAATCAATCTAATGAAGAATTGGAAATAGCATACCAAATCAAGATAAGGTTCCATCATGTAGAGCAAATAATACACGAAAATATATAATTTCTTGGATAAAATTTGGAGGGCAGGAACCAAGTAAAGAGCCGGACCTTCGAGCCAAGAGGGTAGTCTCCCTGGACCGGCCAGAGCCCGCGGCGGACGAACCACTCGGCCGCGGAGACGCGCCGGAGCACGTCTATGAGCATGCCTACGGCCTTGTCGGCGACGTCGGCGGAGAAGATCCTCCCGGTGTTGGCGACGACGACGCCGCGGCGCCCGCACTCGCTGAGATCGATGTGTTCGATGCCCGCAGCCGTGGTGACGACGCAGCGTAGCGAGGGGACCGCGTCGAATAACGCGGCGTCCACGCGGACGGCACCGCCCCCCATGACGACCGCGGCGCGAGGGGGCTCTGGCAAGGCCGCGGCGGCGGCGAGGAAGGCCGGGAGCGGCGCGCCGGAGGCGAAGAAATCGAGGACGCGGAAGCGTTCGCGCAGAGCAGAATTGAAGCCCGCATCCAAGCGGTGCATGGGGAGGAGCGCGGGGAGGGCCACGGGCTCGCCGGACACCTTGGCAGCGGCGACGTCGGAGGATGCCATAGATTTGGTACGGGGAGAGAGTGAGACGCTTGAGCCGCCAAACAGGACCGCGGGAATAATTACGATACGATTATCTCTTTGTTAGTTTTTAAGGTGCGGCTTCAGATTATATAAAAATAGCTTTTGCTCTAGATTATATGTGCAAATAACATTTTTAAGTTGTTTAGCTTATTTCGGCTAATCTGACAAACATTTGACAAAACAACCAATTAAGTATTTTTAGGGCACTTTATACTGAGACATAGGAGTAAGCTATTAAAAGAAGCTGAGTATTATTTTCAACTAGCAGTACAAAAATAGAAACAACTTAGGGTCTTTTGTTAGAGCTGCTTTAGAATAGATTCTCTAATGAGAATTATGTGGGTGAAAGTGATTTATTTTAATACTCTACAATAAACTTTTGAAATGAAATCATGACCACTTCACAGAATTAAAAAAACTTACTTTTTTTTAACTCTCAATCTTTTACTCTCAATCTTTTAGTTCATTTTATAGAATTAATTCACAGAAAATCACTTCTTTTGAAAATATATTTGACACAGCTTTCATGAATCTGTCGGAGAGTCGATTCCATACAGCTCTGCCAAAGTGAGTCTCAGAAGTGCTATTGGTCATATGCTATTTTGGGTGTTTAATATGGATGCTATAATCCACTATAATCGAAAGTCAAAACAATGGCAAAAGTTATCATCCGTTTTATTTGTGACTGTTATGTTGTCCTACGTTGCAGAATCTTTTTTAATTACAAGACAAGATATTTTCTCCTCACTTTATCCCTTTTAATAAAAAATCCTGATTTGTACGTGGTTTTTAATTTTACATCAAGTCGTGGTAACTTTTGACTTAGTGAAGATATAACACAATTGATATGATCTTAAATCAACACGATTCAAACCTATAATCACAACACTAATTCTTCTATAGTTATCAATTGTGCGCTCCGTCCGCTGTCTGATTGACTTCATCAAAAAAGCAAATCCTTCTCCACAAATAGAAAAACTCAAACAAAAAACAAGAAAGAAAGCAATACATATGCGAAATATGGATTAAGATCACAAATTAGAGTCTCACAAATCATATGATTGCGAAACTATATGAAAATAGAATAATCTAATTAAAAACCAAATCTAATAATGGTGGCCACTGATTATAGTATTTAAGATGTCATTAAAAATTGCAACTCTAATTCTAATGGATATAGAAATGATACACAGTTCAAAGGCTAAAAAAATCTGCTTCTAGATATCAATTTGTTCTGATGATTCCCAATAACACCGATCAAATTTGGAGGTTCCATTAGAAATGTTATCGTTTTATCTTTCCATCCACACGCTTCAGGATCGTACAGTAGCAATTTCTTCTTGCTGTTATTGTATCCACCATCACTAGCTAGCAGCAGCCGCCGTAACACAGGCTCTGTTCTTCATGATTGATTCTCTTGCCCTAGGAGGAGGACGTAGTACATCCGATGACTGTTATAAATTCCTGTCCAACATCTGCAAGTGGGACACACATGTTTGCGGCAGCGATGCAATGTGCTAAAATCCATATGACGCTGTTTTGTTTTGGCGATTCGGAAGAGAAGTTACTCCAAACCATTTTGCAGCGATACCCTTATGCAGATCCCAGACCACCTCACCTGTTACTGTGTTCAATTACGGACGATGATGGTTGGGGGCATGCTAAGTGAGCTTATTATTTAAAGCATTGTAACATCTTACCAGCAGCGGCGATCCGTTCACGGCGACAAGAGTGAGGTGAGGATGATGCTTATTACTGCTAGTACTCGCTACTAGAGGACGAACCTGTCGACGAGGGCGAGCGCGTTGCTGGTTCACTGCGCGACGGCGACCACCCTCCTCCGGACGGCATCCATGTCCCTCTCGTCGCGGCGGCTCTGCTGTGTTGGAATGTGATCACCGTGCTGTGATTTCTGTACGAATAAAGAAAAATAAATAAAAGGAATATGAATAAAGAGAAATAAAATTACGTAAATAAGGAAACCTACATTTTAATCAGAGGTGTAATTAAATTCATTGGTTGCGGTCACCTCTTGTAAGCAGCGCTATATAAACAGACGGATGCTAGGCCTCTCTGGCATCCAACGATCTAGAGAGGACAACCTCTCTTCTACATTTTCTAAACCTTAGAATGATCCGAACGGTGCTGCTAACGAGGAGAAGGCTGCCACCGTCACTTGCCGGACGGTATCGACTTCCGTGCTTGACCAGTGTAGGTGGCGCCCTAAAGGTCACCGCTACCCCGCGAAATCTACCACTACGCCTGCATCACGCAGGCACGGGGCTTTGCTAGCCTTGATGGCTTCATTTGGAGATAGCATACCTCTTTCCCATCTCTCCCTTGGTGGTTATGAACGAGGCTAGGAGGAGATCCTGATTTTAGTTCATAACTAAGAGAAATTAGTTCTTCCATTTGGTATCAATTGCTGATCTAGTCTCTGCATGATCCCTAAGGTTTGATTAAGGCCCGGATGTAATGATTAGGGTTAGGCTTCGAAGGGGATTAGATCTAAATCAAGTGAAACCCAACCAAAATCTCTCAATTTTTTACCAGATCCGAGCAATCCCTAAAGGAAAACCCCAAAACCCCGAGCAAAATCAGTAGATTTTACCTCATGTCGCTGCAACATGTCGTCGCCGGACTCCATGCGTGTCGTCTAGCCCCTGGATCTCGGGCCGTCACACACCCTTTAGTCCTGCTCAGGGCCCTTAGCCTCCCAGCTGCGGGCTCGGATCCGCGTGACGTGCGCCACGCGCCGCTCGGTCGGACGGCCACAGGCTCGGCCCCATGCGCCGTCTTGCGCTCGCACTGTCCGCGTGCTGCACCTCTCCCACCGCGCGCTATCTCGGCCATGCGCCGCCCCGTAACCTAGGGCCCCTCTCTCGATCCGGAATTTTCGGGAACCAAATAACTTAGGGTTTCAGTCCTTGAGAGAAGATCGTGGCTTTTATTTACTACGCATCAACTTTCGACTGTCGAATTGGAATCAACGGATCAGATTCGCTCTTTCCTTCTGTTTTGGGCTGGGCCGTAAGTGCTGGGTGCAGGAGAGTTAGCAGATCGGGCCGTT
>BCLG01002085.1:0-45452 GCA_001602295.1 Zoysia matrella
GGGGGGGGGGAGGAGGAGGAGCGAGGGCGCGCTTACAAGCTTCCTGAGGTTCCGCGCGATCTGGTCGTGGACGGTGACCTTGTCTAGGGTTTTGGGTCGGTACTTGTCCACCCACAGCATCTTCCCGCCCCCTCTTCTTCCTTCCCCGCCTCTCCGTACCGCTAGAGAGAGCGAGAGAGATTTGGTGATTGGATTGCGAAGGGGTGAATGGAGGGGAGTGGCGGGAACTCGGACTGATGGGGGCGGCCTCCGGCTCCGCCGCGGGAGAAAAAGGGTAGGGTTTATTAGCCGGGCGCCCTGGCCCTTTTCAGACATGCGTGGTCTACATGTCAGGGAGACCGTTGCCTGGCCTGGGCGGGCGAGCTGAGGTGGGGGCCTTGGGCCTATTGGGTCGGTTGCTCGGTGATAACAACTTAACGGAGGCCCAATTTGTGAGAGCGGTTCAAGCCAATCCTGTACTATCTACTCCATAACATAAAACAGAGTCCTAGTAACTTGCTTTGCTTACATTGAGAAGTATGGTTGTACTGTAGTTGTATCTAAACCATATAATGAATGCCCGGTCGTGCGGTGCCAGATTTGCTAATTTTGCTACTGCATTAAAATATGCAAACCTTGATTATTAGGGCTAAGAAGAAAACTTACCTCTTTAACAAATAAAAGCACCAGTGGTCTAGTGGTAGAATAGTACCCTGCCACGGTACAGACCCGGGTTCGATTCCCGGCTGGTGCATTTCTTTTGTGCCCAACTTGGTTTTGAAACTCATGATGAACCGTGGCAGAGACCATGAACCGTGGCAGAGACCAAAATGTACTGGTGCAGAGGCCATAAAAACTTCTGTTCTATCGTCACCAGGCACAAAGCAGCTGACAGCATGGGCAACCTTTGGCCAGGAAAATTGATACGGCTCCGACATCATTTCTCCAACCCAGGAGCGGGGATCGTTTCTTCTTCTTTTTTTTTCTGCTAGGGGTACTAATGGGTGGTAATTTGCAACGGCGTTAAGTGCAAGATCATCAGTCTGCTGGCGATCTCACGCTCCCCAAGTCCGAAGTCCGAACCACTCCACTCCCCTACTCCCAAGCCCCAAAGCTGAGTGAGGGGAACAAACACCTGGGAGGCGCCACGTATGGCGAAGCGGTACACGAGATCCTAAACAGCCGGTTGGCCATAGCACTAGAGTGGCACTTTGAATCGGAGAACGGCCAAGAACGCGCAACACCGTTCGGTCGTAGCGCCCGTCCCTAGCGGGCGTGGGGCACGACACGTCGGACACGACGCGGCGGCGTGGAGGGCATGTGCACCAGGCGTGCTCAGGTCACGGTCGCGACCGCTCAACGTCTCTGTCCGTACGCGTTAGCCCGGTTTGAATCAGAGGGTGTTCTGGTCATTAGGCTTAACGCAACGGGTGAGTGAGTCCTGGCAGGGCGGTTGGCCATTTGCGCCGCTCCCTGATACGCGTGTCCCCGCTCTGCTGTTTTGTTCACCGTTTACAATTACTCAAATCAACCGTTCTCTCGAGATTTATTTTCCATCTTCTGTGTTTGTCATTTAGCGACCAATCTCAAGATGTGAAACTTTGAAAGATGAACAAGCTCTTTCGTGAATTTTTCTACGCTAGACACCATACTCAACCTGTATTTTTAAATTAGACAAATTAAATTCATATTATTATAATTTTGTAAATTTTAAAATTTGTCATTACACGTTATGTTTTGTTCTCACTCCAGCAGTCCAGTGTGACTGACAGTGTCGCAGCATTTGCGTTGGAAACGCGCCCGCCCCCACATGGGCTCCACCCACTAAGTGAACCCGCGGAACCGTGTTGATTCAAAAAAAAAAAAAAAAAAAAACCGCGGAACCGTGTGCCACCGCCACGTCGCCCTTTCCTTCCCCGCGCCGAAACGCTCGCCCACCATCACCAGTTCACCCCGCACCACTCCACTACTTCCACGACACACGCCGCCGCCCCCCACTTCTGCTGCTGCAGCTGTCCACGCACCGCCCACCGCCGCGTCCGCCGCTGCTATTCCTATCACCATATCCCGCGTCGCCGAGAGGATTGGTGGTGGACGGCGGCGATCTCCAAGTTTGGTCCGCTCTACTACTACCACTTGGTCCCCGTGCATCGTCTCGTCTCCTTCGCTTTCCTTGATTCGAAAGTTTCGACGCTTCTTCCCAACCGGTCTCTGCCTCTCCTATCACGCTCCTTAATTGCAACAGCTGCCCCAGCTGTCGACTCCCGTTTCCTTCTCTGGTTCTTGGGATTTCTGGCATTCACACGTGATTCACTCGTCGTTCCCGTGTTCCTGTCACAAGGATCGGGTGGGGAAGGCGAGCCAAGGAGAGGCAACCGCGTTTCGTGTGTAGATAGATAGCCTTCACTCTTTCCATCCCCTGTTCGTTGGCCTGCGATCCGCACTCTTCTTGATTAGTTCTTGTCGATCCTTGCTTCTGTCTTTTACTTGCCTTTGGAGCTTCCTGATTCTGGATTCCCAATCCGGTGCATCCAGCAGGATTCAATATCCCTGTTTCTTTTGCTCCGGTTAGTTCCTAGGACAGATTCTATCGTCCTCCTCTGGTCAGTTCGCCGGACATGGCGAATCCTGCAACGCTCCGCGCGTGGCTCGTCATGCTGGCGGCAATGGCTTCCCTGTCGTCGTGGCCCGGCGCCGTGACCACGGTGGACGCGCTGGGGATGAACTGGGGCACGCAAGCGACGCACCCGCTGTCGCCCAAGATCGTGGTGAAGATGCTCCAGGACAACGGCATCAAGAAGGTGAAGCTGTTCGACGCCGACCAGGCCACGCTGAGCGCGCTCGCCGGCAGCGGCATCGAGGTCATGGTCGCCATCCCCAACGTCCTGCTCGACAGGATGACGGACTACGACACCGCCAAGGAGTGGGTCACAAGGAACGTCTCCCGCTACACCTTCGACGGTGGAGTGACCATCAAGTGAGATCAGAAGCTTCTTCTTCTTCTTGTTCTGCCGCTAGCCTGCTACTCGTTCATTCATGTTCTGTGTGGTCGCTGACTGAGCTGATCTCGCTTCGTGTTGTTGTTGTTGCAGGAACGTGGCCGTCGGCAACGAGCCGTTCCTGGCGGCGTACAACAACACGTTCGACAAGGTGACTCTACCGGCTCTGATGAACATCCAGAACGCGCTGAACGAGGCCGGCCTCGGCGACACCATCAAGACCACCGTCCCGCTGAACGCCGACGTGTACATGTCCCCGGAGGACAACCCGGTGCCGTCGGCTGGGCGGTGGCGCCCCGACATCGCCGACCTGATGACGCAGATAGTGCAGTTCCTGGCGAACAACAGCGCGCCCTTCACCGTGAACATCTACCCGTTCATCAGCCTGTACCTCAGCGACGGCTTCCCGGTGGACTTCGCCTTCTTCGACGGCGGGCCGTCGCTGACGCCCGTGGTGGACAACGGCATCTCGTACACCAACGTGTTCGACGCCAACTTCGACACGCTGGTGGCGGCGCTCAAGTCCGTCGGGCACGGCGACATGCCCATCATCGTGGGCGAGGTCGGCTGGCCCACCGACGGAGACAAGCACGCCACCAACGCCTACGCGCAGCGGTTCTACGCCGGCCTGATGAAGCGGCTGGCTGCCAACACCGGCACGCCGGCGCGGCCGAACCAATACATCGAGGTGTACCTGTTCGGCCTCCTCGACGAGGACATCAAGAGCGTCGCCCCCGGCAACTTCGAGCGGCACTGGGGCATCCTCAAGTACGACGGGCAGCCCAAGTTCCCGCTGGACCTCACGGGGCAGGGGCAGAACACCATGCTCGTGCCGGCGCAGGGCGTGGAGTACCTGTCGCGGACGTGGTGCGTCATCAACACCAACTCGCAGAACATGGACAAGCTCGCCGACAACATCAACTACGCGTGCACCTTCGCCGACTGCACGGCGCTGGGCTACGGCTCATCGTGCGGTGGCATGGACAGCTACGGCAACGCGTCGTACGCGTTCAACGCCTTCTTCCAGGTGCAGAACCAGAAGGACGAGGCGTGCGACTTCCAGGGGCTGGCCATCCCCACGCAGACAGACCCGTCCACCCAATCCTGCAACTTCACCATACAGATCGCCGCCACCTCCGCCGGTCACCGGCTGTCGTTCGGCGCGGTGGCCGCAGCACTGTTGGTTCTGGTCCATTTGTTCTTGCTGCATTGAGGTCGAGGCTTGTGGTTTCTTAGATAGAAAGGTAATTAGATTAAATCCCCCGTTAACTGGCGTAGAAACCAGTCCGTTTTTCTCACCGATTCAGACATCACATCGATCGATAGGGAGAGACTATACCCGTTTCATTTGTTGCATTTGTTTTTGGTGGCATAATTAGTAGGGGGGGGGGGGGTCTTGTGCTGGAGGAAGATGTATACGAGTATACTTCTACTTCATTTGCTATACATATTGAGATGAGTGATTTCATCACATCGTATTCAGCAACACTGTGCTCATCTGATGATCCAAATTATTGCAGTCTGATTAGTTCGGATCCAGACCATCCAGTGTGGGTGCCACACGGTGATGGGCACGCTTAATTTAACTACCGTTGTGATGTACTAAAAGCCAGTGAACCTGCAACTGGAAGCGATCCAGATTTGCTTGTCCGTTTTAAAAACTCAAATATAATATATCGCCGATGATTCCGTTCGAAATTTTGAGATGCGGTTCTGCACATGGTTCCGGGATCCCGATCTAGATGGAGAACATGGCTGGTCGTTTCATTCAAGCTGCAACTTGGCAAGCCAAACAATTCGTTCCGATCGCGCTTCATATGTTCGTCAAGTGACCACTAAACCTACTTAAGCCTTTTCCATAGGTAAGGTCAAGATCCACAAGAAGTACACCGCTGAGGCACAAAAGAAAGGCACCAACACGGGTGAGCCGACGCCGACCATGACTTGCACCGCCGCGTAGTGTTCCAAGACACCAGCAGAACAGCTATTGCGGTGGTGATGACGACGACGACGGGTTCGGCCCGGCTCAGTGTACCGGCGAGGCAGTGACAGGCACAAGTCGGTGCTTATTCATTAGCCCAACCAATTATCTGGAGAATGATGGACGAAATCCAATCGCGGACACGTAATTTGGAAGCAAAGTGGACGAGTGAACAATGAGGGAAGGGGGACCGCCACACGACGGGCCGGCCGTTCAATCCGACTGGACGAGCGCGCCCGCGCAGCTGACGTGAATCGCAGAAACGGCCTGTCGGTGGCGTCGGTCCGTTCGTCCGTTCGTCCGGAGTACTAGTTTCTCCGTCGGCGACGCTGCAAAATCCGGACGCGCCGTCCACATTTTGCCCGCGGGACGTGGGCAACGTGCAGCGGCGCCACAGGCGTCGGGCGAGTGACGCGGACGGACGTCCGTCCGGCAGGACGCGCCTCCGCCCCGTCGGATCGAGCGCGTCGACGGCTCCCGTGCTTTTGCACAGGGGGGGCGCGCAAGGAGGGCCCACGGGGCAGCGTCGGCAGCCCCCCCGCCCCGTCCGCAGGACGTTCTGCTTTTTTTTTTTAAGTCGTCGGTCGAGGGGGGTGTTTCGCGCGAGGCGTGGTGCGCGCTGGTGCTGCGATCTGACGTGCTCTGGGCTCGCACGATGTGTCGTTTTTTTTGTTGGACTCTGTGTTGTTGAAAAAATTTGCATCCATCATAAGTCTGGAACGTTTTTTAGAATAGCAAAAAAGTACGCTGTGATATTATTCCTCTTGAACTGTTCTGAAGAGCGGAGACAAACATTTCTCCTATACTTGAATTCCAGCGATTCATCAGTTCTGTGTGCTGACACGCGCACCGGGCCGGAGAGCGAGCGAGCGAAGCTACTCCCCGGCACACGGCGTGCCCTACTACGTAGCTGCTCATCAGTGGACGTTGACGGTGAGCTTCATGCCGGACTCGCAGTGCCCCTCCACGCCGCAGATGAAGTGCCACTGCCCGGCCTGGCGCAGCGCCACCCTGTCGTCCCCGGAGGTCAGCGTCGGCGCGTTGCTCGGGGCGGTGCAAGCCGCGTAGCTCTGCGAGTCCACCACCACCACGTTGTGGAAGCCCTCCGGGTACAGGAACTCTGCCCCGGAAAACGCGAACCAGTCAGCAAGCCGCGAACCGCAGCGCGCGCGCCCAGCGTTACAATGTACTGCCTCCGTTACAAAATATAACTATTTTTAAGTTTAAATAAAATCAAAATATTTTAACTTTTACTTAATAATATCTAAAAAATTTCATAATTTTTAATATAAAAATTATAATTTTTATAAAAAAATTTTAGTAATGAATCTAAAAATATATTTTTTATATTATAAAATATTATTAATTAGATATCATTTGGTCAAAATAACAAAAATTTGGTTTTAACTAAATTTAAAAATATTTATTTTTTAAACGAGAGTGAGTACTGTACTAGTCACGCGCGTGACCGTTGCGACCGACAGGTTGTTCAATATGGGCCTTACCGAGCGTGTCCCCGACCTTGAACTCCTTGCCGCTGGCCCAGGCGTCGTAGTCGACGCCGTTGTCCCAGCCGGAGTCGTCGCCGACCCTGTACGCCGTCGCCGACGCGGTCGCCGGGAGCAGAGCGGCCACGGCGACGAAGGACACGGCAGCAGCGATGAGCAGCATTGCACGTGAAGCCATTTGCTAGAGTAATAACAGATCGATGAGCCTGTGCAGAGGATTTCTCACTTTCCACCGGATTCTACAGGATGCGAGTACTGGAGCTGAATGCATGCGAATATATGCACAACCGTGCTTTTATAGCCACGGAGATCGACACGAGTGGGGCACTGGGGTGTAGCATTGGTGCGACCGCCCGTAGCGTTGTCCGCTTGGCGAGAAGACGTGCGTTTTGCGATGCGCTCGATGCAGTTCTGGGTTCGCTCGTTGTCTCGTCGCGGCTGCGTGGTGCCGTGGTTACCTGGCTTCGTTTGACGTTGGGCCGTATGTCGCGCTCTGGCCGAGCACTGGGCCGCTCGTATTGGGCCTCGACGCGTCGAGCCGTCGAAACGATCCTGGAAAGAGGCTGCTATGGTTCCTGTTTCCAACGGAACACTTGTCTCCGAAAATCGTAGGATCGTATCACGTTGAAAACTAACATGCCAATATGCACACACAAAAACAAAACTGTACAGTCTGTACTGCACCGTCAAGTTGAAGACATAGATTCGGCTTCCTTTCAAAAAAAAAAAGAAAAAAAGAAGAAGACAGATTCGATGGCCAACATTTCCTTCTTCGGAGGATCTTGGCCGTATCTAATTTTCCGAAGCAAATTATGAAAACTACCTAAAGCAGAATTCAACTAACACAATATCTTTTTCGTATCTCCTACACATTCCCTTCTAACACGGCATGTGCGAAACTAACTTTCATTAAAAGAAAAAGATCTACTACTACTGGATAGATTCGTACTACTGTAGGAACCATGCATGCTGGTTTAACGTTGTAAGCCGATTCATTCTCAGCGGTTAATCGCCGGCCGCCGGTCCTCCTCTCGCTTGGCCATGACGAGGCATAACCGCTGGTCATCCGGCCGCCGGAACGCCCAAATCTCGACACGATCCTTTACCTTGAAGCTGCTGCTCTCCACAATCTCGCCGTAGCCACGGCCGTTGATGACCGTAGCTCCGCGGGGGCCCGCTCTATGTCGCGAGCATGGATGAGCACCGGCACGCCTGGGTAACTCCTCGGGGCCACCCTCTTCTTCGTCTCCCCTTGTGGTGTCGCCGGCCTCTTCCTTCGAAGACCGGTGTTGTCGAGGCCGCACTTGTCGAGTTCGTCGGCTGAGAGGAGGGCGCTGAGGAATTTGAACGCGGGGGACCTGACCAGCAGGCGGTTCTGCTGGGACTTTACACCGAGTCCTGCAAGACCTTGTCCTCCACGAAGTGCAAAGCCAGGTCCGCCGGGAGGCCTTGGTGACGCAGGAGGTCGCCGCGGATCCACGCGGGCTCCGTGGCACCGGCGTCTCCCTGAACCAATGCGGGCAGCTGCTGGTTTGCTGTTCCCTCCTGCGCTCCACGGATGACGTCGTGGCACCGGACTGGTGCTGCGGGAGGCGGAGGCGGCATAAGCATGTCCGCCGGCGCGCTGGCAACAGCCGATGATGACGGCTCCAATTTTTCACGCCTGCACCTGGGCTCCACGACTCTTTCTTCCTCGCCGGCTTCTTGATCCGGTTTAGGGTTTTCTGCGCCTTCAAAACCAGAAACCGCGAGGTTCAGCTCCACGTCGAACGGCGGCAGAGATAACAATGGCCGGAGGTCGGGAACCGGCGCCGCCGTGGCCGTGGTTGCGGGCTAGCTGCTTCGTGTCATCCCTCCTGCCCGCCATACCTGGCAACCCGAGACGCAGTTCAAGGTCAAGCGGCGGCGGCGGCATTTCGCTCATGTTTGGACACCACAACGCAAGTGTAGATCGATAGGGTTTATTCGCGTCTAGGGCACGTGCGGACGTCTTGGTCTGATTTTAGGTGATCGGACGACGGTTGGACGCGTTTATATGGACGAGGGGATGCACGTGGACGTGGAGGACCCGGACTCGGAGGCCTTCTTCCTGTAGATATATAGGTCATTCGGTTGTTCGCGTGAGGATCGACTCGGAGTTGGACGTAATGTCCAGAGAAACCGATAATGCAAAGTGAACGGTGGCGATAAGATACATTCGCGGATGGACGGTGAAAATTTTATTTAATTTTCGATTTTTCTTAGACTGTATTTTTTAATAGTGAAAGATAAGTACTCCTTTCCTCCCATTACAAGTGACGTTTTGGGCTGGGAACAACGCATTCTATCATTTTACGCTGCTACCCCTCCTTCATTGCTTGACCGAGACCGCGTGCCGCGAGCTGCGAGAGACCGGGACCGCGTGCTGGCATTCCGAGCTGCGGGAGACCGGACCGCGCGCCGCTCCGAGCTGCGGGAGACCGGACCACGCCGCTGCTCCGAGCTGTAGGATACCGAGACCATTGCTCTCCTTCACCGCCGAGGCCACCATGGCCGGCGTCGTTGCCGGGCTACCATGCCGCAAGTTGCTTCATCGTCGAGATCTCGCCAGATCGCTAGGCCACCACGCCGCCGAGTCGCTTCGTCGTCAGGATCTCGCGCGTGGCCAGATCGCGGCTCCACCGAACTGACGCTCCGCTTGGCCACCGCGTCCATGGAGGCATGGATTCGTTTGGAGGAGAGAGAAAGATGGTACGGGTTTTTTTTACTTACGGATGACCATTCGAAAGATCCAGAGGACAAAGAATAAGTGGCCGCTGTGGGCTAGGGAGCTGCCGTTTTTTGTGGGACTAAATTCAAATTGTAGAACCACGCTCTTTGTGGGACGGAGCGCAAATCCGGTAACTTCCTCAGCTGTCACGTCAAGGAGAGCATGCCTATGAGGCGTGCAAGAGATATTTGGCCCAGCCCACGCCATGTGCCCTTTTAATCCAGCCCGCGGCCCGCGCGGTGAGTTTTGCGGAGAAGAAGCGCCTCCGCTTGGGATGCCGTGTTGTTATCAAATGGGCTGAGCGTATTCCAGCCCAATAGATCCACGGGCTCCTTTTCTGCTTTCGATTCTTGGTTCTCCCCTTAAAATTCGTCCTTCCATGTGAATTTTCGGCTTACAAAAGCTTCCATCCATGTGCTCCGCGACCCTGTTCAGTGTTGACTGAAAGTCAGTTAAGTATTGCAGATTAGTTACGATGCTGCCTGCATTATTGGTGGCACTTTTACGTACGTACGTATATTTCTACACGAGCTACGCAATATCTAAAACGACCAATCAAAATATCCTGGCACAGGATCCAACGGGAGCGGGATCGAACAAAAGATCCGACGGGAACGGGATTTGATCAAGAAGTTACCAGATTTCGTTGGTCCACAGCTGTCGCTATCGCCAAAGATCCCGAAGTCAAGCTACGGTTGGCGCCCAATCAACGACAACGCCAACAAATCCAACAGAAAAACGATTCTTTTTTGACGGTTAAGCCGATAAAATCTGCTGTCCGTTGGTAGGTAGTTCGATAAAGACCGTAAAGTCTCGCTGCTTAGCTGCATTACAATTGTTCACGGTGCAGATGACCAGGCTGTTTTCGATCTCAGGGCCGGAAAATATTATCAATGCTACTAGCAAAAGAGGATTAAAAAATAAAGGTGCCATATCTTCTAGTCATTCAGAAAATGGTAAAGCCGGAGTTTAAAAACAAGTTTAAGCGTTGCTTCAGATGTCAGTTTTGGGAGTGAAAGGACACCGTACAAAGAAACACTTTACGGGAGATAAAAAGCTGCCTGCCATTTTCTCATCACAGAAAAGCGAACAAGATATCGGTACTGTATTGCTGCACCGAATCAAATAGATCAAACAAATAAACGTCCCCGTCATATTTAAAATCTTCGCTAGAAAGCTGCCTGCAACAAATACTAACAAGTGACACACGCACTGTCGCTTTGAAAAATACTCAGTTTACATTAACCTCAGAACCTGGAGCAATCATCAGTACTGTACATTAGAGCGGAGAAAAAAAAAACCCGGAAAAGCATCCCAGGCTTCCCAGCTCTAGGCGAGTTCTAGATGAAAGCAGCCTGCAGCAGCTTGCCCGTACGTGTAGCTTAGAAAGCTGGAAGCACCGGTTAACCACCCCCACGCTTTGATTAAACAAGAAGCGCACGCATTCACTGATCGATCACTGGCGCCATGCGAGCAGCAAGAAGTCAGTGCTAATCAGCGACTTGAGTTGCACTTAACCCACCAATTGAGTGTGGTTGCATCGATCGTTCTTGACGGACATGGATGGAGTCGATCGATCTCGCCGTCGCCGTAGTAGCAACGCATGGACCGCGTGGGTGAAAGCGGCGTATCTTCGGCTCCAGTTCCGGCAGAGCTGTCCTTCTCAAGCCCGCCGTGTCTCAGAAGGAAAACGACGCGCGCCGGCCGGGCTGTGCTTAAGGGGTGTTAAAAAGGCTCCGTCCGCGAATTTTTTCACAAATTATTTCGATCTTTACTAAATTATAGATAAAAAATAAATAAAATTTTAATTTAATTCTAATTTGATCAGACTTCACAATTTTTATTTCATTTTCGCCGCCCTGTTTTCACCCCTTCCTGCGTGAAAGGATCGAACAAACACATCGTCCAAACGTACGACGGCGCACGCCGCGATCAGCCATCTACCACGACCTACGCATCCCACCTGCACCGATAGCACTACTGGTCGGTGGGTGTCATTCAGGAAGGGACTGCTCAAGATCCCTTGGGCCCAGAGCACGACGACGACCGACGGAGCGACCGAACGTTGCCTCAGCTAGGGAGGTCGTGTCCGGAAAAGGGAGGGTTCCGATTGGGATCCTTGCCGGTAAGGTACACACAAACTGCTGCGGCGAACATTGAACCCAACCCAAAGCGTGGAGCGACTGAACGCCAGTACTACTGGTCGCAGGATGTGATGGAACGCCGGCGCGCTCTTCTCCGGCAGGACCGGCAGGCAGTCTCGGCTCAATCGGCGGCGCGTCAGATAGGCACGCCCTGGGGGCCGGGTTTGCGGTGTGGATGGGGAGTATTTGGCGGAGCGGTTGGACGGATGGCGCTACGAACGCTGCGCTCCCGCGGAGCGGCGGCGGGTTGCGTGGTCATGGCACGAGCGTGGGCAGAGAGAATTCTGGGGCTGTCTGCCCGCTCGCCATGACGGACCACTGAATCCGGAAAAGGTCGTACCAGTACTAGTAGCAACGAAAAATACCTCGCCGCCTCTGCCTCCTCAATCAACGGAGAAACACTGTTTCCCGCTCACCCAAGGTGGGTTCTTTTGACTACGCAGCGCGCCCGACGGCCTGAGCATGTGCACCCACGGAAGATGGCGTCGCAGGAACTGCTATAATCTGGCTTCGTGTCCGAGCTAGCTAATCGACTTGTGCCACCCGCGCTCGATCTCGTACGACACCTAACTTGCTTTCACCAACGCCGAGACGATCGACGCCCATGCGCCCACGGCCCCGCGACCTCTTTTAGCAGTGCTTGGCGCTGCCGTCCCCGCACGAAGCCGCCGTGGACCGTGATCCCGCTGGAGATCGCTCGGGCGGAGAGGTCATGCGTCCCGATTGACATGGTGGCGCCCATGCACATGCAGCATGATGTGCTTGCTTGACCCGAAGCCGCGGAGGAGAGTGGAAGGGAAAGTGAGCGCGCAAGCAGCAAGCCTCATCGCTTTGTTGGCGTCGCTTTCCAACCGGCGCCCGGCGTCGTCATCGCGTACCTCACCACCAGTAGCAGTCTAGCAGCCGCAGCTGGGAGAAAAAAACTACTCCTAGTATAAAGGAGAGGCGACGCTCGCGAGAATCGTCCCCTCCCGTTCCGTTCTGCCGGTGCCGCGCGCGCACGCGCTCTGGGATCAGCAGTGCGGGTCCTGCGGGAGCTAGGTGCGAGGTGAGTGATCGACGCCACTTGAAGGGAGGAGCAAAGAGAGGAGAGAAGAGATGGGTAGCTTGGCGCTGGCGAAGGGTGCGGTGGTGGTGCTGGCCGTGAACGGCAAGCGGTACGAGGCGGCCGGCGTCGACCCGTCCACGACGCTGCTCGAGTTCCTGCGCACTCAGACGCCCGTCAGGGGACCCAAGCTCGGCTGCGGCGAAGGTACGTACGTGATCACCCCCGATTTGCTAGCATCATGTGCAAGCATCGTCATGTGCAAGCATCGTGTTGCTCCTTGTGGTATCTTTGTTTCTTGTACTACTACTTTACCTAGCTGGGCAGAAAAGAAATAACTTGATCTGAACATTTTTCGAAACAGGGCCCACGCCTCTTTTCCATTACCATGATAACGGAAAATAACAAAACTCAGGTTCAGAATTTACAAACATAAATCAGTATCAAAACAGCCTATCGGCCAGAGATAAAGAGAGCAAAAAACTAACGAGACTAATTATAGATCCAAGATACCATCATCAACATGTATTACTCCCAGCGCAAAATAACTTTCAGCTGACCAACAGTTCAAAAGGACGTCCGTAGTTCTGGAGTTAGCTGTGATTTCAGATTGATTTTGAGCAACCGGTTTCCTCTCTACTGTCTTGAAATCAGTTGACCGACCAAGGAACTGCTGCTATTCATGGAAACAAGTGATCGGAGAATCTGTGCGGCTTTGCCGTTTCATTCGATTCCTGCTTCTTCCACTTCACCTACTCTTCGATGTGCTTGGCGAGCGGTTGCCGGTTGGTGGCGCCATCGTCCATTCATTTCACGTCAAAACCTAGCACAGGAGAACCTAGCACAAATTCTCCCAGCAGTTTCATACGGGGCAAATTACTATTTTCAGACATATAGAGTAAGCTGATAATACTAAGTGCCTTTTGACATAGCTACAAGGAGAGAGAAAATATGTCAAAAACTTTTTTTAAAGAAGTGATTTTTAGCTGATTCTGTTGAATAATTATCATAAACGAACAAAGGAGCTGAGGGCTGCAGAAAGTAGTATATCCTGTAGAACTAAAAAGAATTACATTCAATCACATAATCACTTATAGAGAATCGCTAGTAAAAAGGTCTAAAAAAGTTCAAACCAGTCCAAGAGAGCTTTCTCGACAAAGAACATATGAACTCAAAATGTCAGCCGATTGTTGGGACGTTCCTGTCATCGAAATTCAGTTCCTTTATCATTAGGTGGTCAGGTCCCATATGCAACTTTTATCATTATGTTCGCTTCTTGCACATTTTTATTTTGTTTAAAATACTACACTTACATTTCTTGTTACTCGTTATAATGATACACAACACTTCAATGTTTATTCAAGAAAAAAACTGACCTCTTGCTTTTTTTTAACAATTCCATGTTGTGGCAGGTGGCTGCGGCGCATGTGTGGTCCTCGTCTCCAAGTACGATCCAGCCACCGATGAGGTGACGGAGTTCTCGGCTAGCTCCTGCCTGACGCTGCTCCACAGCGTGAACCACTGCTCGGTGACCACCAGTGAGGGCATCGGCAACGCCAAGGATGGCTACCACCCGGTGCAGCAGCGGCTCGCTGGCTTCCATGCCTCGCAGTGCGGTTTCTGCACGCCCGGAATGTGCATGTCCATCTTCTCGGCGCTCGTCAAGGCAGACAAGGCGTCCGGTCGCCCCGCTCCGCCCGCTGGCTTCTCCAAGCTCACAGCTTCTGAGGCTGAGAGGGCTATCTCAGGTAATCTGTGCCGGTGCACTGGATACAGGCCCATCGTCGATGCCTGCAAGAGCTTTGCAGCTGATGTTGACCTCGAGGACCTAGGCCTCAACTGCTTCTGGAAGAAGGGTGCCGAACCAGCAGAAGTCGGCAAGCTGCCAAGCTATGATAGTGGCGCCGTCTGCACTTTCCCGGATTTCCTCAAGTCCGAGATCAAGTCCTTGATGGAGCAGGCAAACAATGCTGAAGTGGCGGTCTCCAACGACGGCTGGTACCATCCCAAGAGCATCGAAGAGCTTCACAAGCTATTCAATTCTAACTGGTTTGATGAAGACTCAGTAAAAATCGTGGCTTCAAACACTGCGTCTGGAGTTTACAAGGACGAAGACCTCTATGACAGGTACATTGACATCAAAGGTATCCCTGAGCTTTCGGTCATCAACAAAAGCAGCAAGGGAGTGGAGCTCGGATCAGTTGTGACCATCACTAAAGTCATTGAAGTGTTGTTGGATGGAAACCTTATCTTCACAAAGATTGCCGATCACCTGAACAAGGTGGCTTCACCGTTTGTTCGGAACACCGCAACAATAGGTGGAAACATAATAATGGCACAGAGGCTGCAATTTGCGTCGGATATTACAACCGTACTACTAGCTGCAGGTTCAACGGTTACCATCCAGGTGGCTTCCAAAAGGGTGTGCCTCGCCTTGGAGGAGTTCTTGCAGCAACCTCCATGTGATTCCAAAACCCTGCTGCTGAGCATATTTATCCCAGATTGGGGTTCCGATGACATCACATTTGAGACTTTCCGAGCAGCACCTCGTCCATTCGGCAATGCTGTCTCATATGTTAATTCTGCTTTCTTGGCAAAAACATCAAAGGATGCAACATCAGGGGACCATCTCATAGAAGATGTATGCTTGGCCTTTGGAGCTTATGGAGTTGATCATGCCATCAGAGCTAGGAAGGTTGAGGATTTTCTTAAGGGCAAATGTATATACTCGTCTGTCATTCTTGAAGCGATCAGATTGCTTAAAAGTACTATTTTACCATCAAAAGGCACAACACATCCCGAATACAAGATTAGTTTGGCTGTCAGTTTCTTGTTTAGTTTCTTATCTTCCCTTGCAAACAGATTGAATGTACATGCAAAAGTCGATATTCCCAATGGGCCATATTCTGATGGAATTGCTAATGGCAGCATTGAATATTCACTTGACGAGCATATTAAGGCTGGCAACAATGATTTGACAATACGCTCTAGACAAGAAATGGTTTTTACTGATGACTACAAGCCAGTTGGTAAGCCAATCAAGAAAGCTGGGGCAGAGCTTCAAGCTTCTGGTATGTAATCTTATTCCAAATTCGTAATCAAATTCAGCTTAATTTTATTTACATAATTTGGGCATCTGAGCATGATTTTAAAAATAACAATATGATTTCTGATGGTCTTCTCTTTTCTAGTTAGTGCAGAACCATCCTCTATATATCGTAATCTTAAATCATGTATATTTTGTTCCTGGACTTTTATTGATTTCATTTCCTGACACCTAACAATATTCTTTTCTTTTACATAGGGGAGGCTCTCTACGTTGATGACATCCCTGCACCCAAGGACTGTCTCTATGGAGCATTTATCTACAGCAAGCACCCTCATGCTCATGTGAAGGGTATAAGTTTCAAATCATCTTTGGCTTCACAGAAGGTCATCACAGTTATCACCGCAAAGGATATTCCTATAGGGGGGCAAAATATTGGATCAACCTTCCCAATGTTAGGAGATGAACCACTTTTTGCTGATCCCATCGTTGAATTCGCTGGTCAAAATATTGGTGTTGTGGTAATGTTTCTTTAAATATCCTTCAGACTACCTATGGTTTAATAATTTGACTAAGAATTACTGTATGAAAGTTCAAGCAAGCTTACAATATCATTTGCAATTCTATCTCTCAGATTGCTGAAACTCAGAGGTATGCATATATGGCGGCAAAGCAAGCTGATATTGAGTACAACATAGAAAATCTACAGCCACCAATCCTGACTATAGAAGATGCCATCCAACAAAACAGCTACTTCCAAACTCCCCCACCTTTAGCTCCCAAGCCGATTGGTGATTACAACCAAGGGATGTCTGAGGCTGATCACAAGATTTTATCAGCAGAGGTAAGCTATTTATTTGTTATGTTCTAGAGGATGCATACTATCAGTTCTAACAAGATCATGCACTCACAAGTCACTCTTGTTTTTTTTTCAGGTAAAACTTCAATCCCAATACTATTTCTACTTAGAGACTCAAGTGGCATTAGCTATTCCAGACGAAGATAACTGCATAACTATCTATTCATCGACACAAATGCCCGAGCTCACACAAAATGTGGTCGCAATGTGCCTCGGCATTCCATTTCACAATGTCCGTATCATCAGCAGAAGAGTCGGAGGAGGTTTTGGTGGAAAGGGGATGAAGGGAATGCATGTAAGTCCAGATTGGTTTAGAGCTTTGCATTGCTGAATATTTTTTATTTGCAATTATCAGTGAACTGCCACATGAAGGTCCTGATCTGACCAAAACCTATTTAAAGGCGCAATGTTCTAGATATGATCATGAGTTTTTTCTTTATTAGGTTGCATGTGCATGTGCTGTTGCTGCATGCAAGCTCAGGCGCCCTGTCCGGATGTACCTTGATCGCAAGACAGATATGATCATTGCAGGCGGACGACATCCTATGAAGGTGAAATACTCTGTTGGGTTCAAGTCAGATGGCAAGATCACAGCACTGCACCTTGATCTTGGGATCAATGCTGGAATATCAATAGACGTGAGTCCACTTATTCCCCTTACTATCATAGGGGCTCTCAAAAAGTATAACTGGGGCAATCTTACATTTGACATTAAGATCTGCAAGACAAGTGTATCATCAAAGTCGGCTATGCGAAGTCCTGGAGACGTGCAAGGTTCATTCATAGCTGAAGCCATCATTGAGCATATTGCATCAACGCTCTCATTTGACACTAATACCATAAGGAGGAAGAACCTTCATGACTTTGAGAGCCTTAAACTGTTTTATGGAGAAAGTGCTGGCGAAGCTTCTACATATAGCCTGGTCTCTATTTTTGATAAGCTGGCCTCTTCTCCAGACTACCAGCACAGAGCTGCATCGGTGGAGCATTTCAACAGAAAAAACAAATGGAAGAAGCGTGGCATTTCCTGTGTCCCAATCACGTATGAGGTGAGTCTTCGTCCGACTCCAGGAAAGGTGTCTATCATGAACGATGGTTCTATTGCTGTTGAGGTTGGAGGGGTAGAGATAGGCCAAGGGCTGTGGACAAAGGTGAAACAGATGACAGCATTTGGATTGGGACAGTTGTGTCCTGATGGCGGTGAATGCCTCCTCGATAAAGTGCGGGTTATCCAGGCCGACACATTGAGCATGATACAAGGAGGGTATACAGGTGGAAGCACCACTTCTGAAACTAGCTGTGAAGCGGTTCGAGTGTCCTGCGCTACGCTTGTAGAGAGGCTGAAACCAATCAAGGAGAGTCTGGAGGCCAAGTCTGGCGAGGTGGAATGGAGTGCCTTGATTGCTCAGGTGAGGGTAAACTATTAGAATTTCAATTAGTGTCTGTGACCTACAAAGATTTGTGCATACCATTTTGTGTATTTGTATTTCAGCTGGTCATGCCATTTTTTACCCTCAATTGCAGGCATGCATGGCGAGCGTGAACTTATCAGCCCAGGCATACTGGACCCCTGATCCAACTTTCACAAGCTACCTGAACTACGGGGCAGGCATTAGTGAGGTATCACTGAACCAAATTGCGAAAGCAAGCAAATGCATTTCAAGCCAACTTGTACTAGAAGACTGCAGATTCACTTCTGCTAAATGCTGACACAATGTTGCATATTACTACATCACAGGTGGAAGTTGATGTTCTAACAGGAGCAACCACAATCCTACGAAGTGATCTCGTGTACGACTGCGGGCAGAGTCTGAACCCTGCTGTAGACTTGGGCCAGGTTAGTACCAAAACAAAACCTAGTATTTCTGAAGACGTTGCATCAACATAATGTCCTGCTTCTCTGAACATAGTTCTTGATTCGCTCAGGTTGAAGGTGCATTTATCCAAGGAGTGGGCTTCTTCACAAACGAGGAGTACGCGACCAACTCTGACGGCATGGTCATCCACGACGGTACATGGACCTACAAGATCCCCACGGTGGACACCATCCCGAAGCAGTTCAACGTCGAGCTTATCAACAGCGCCCGTGACCAGAAGCGCGTCCTCTCTTCTAAAGGTGATTCCTTCTTCTCACTCGCAACGTTTCATCACCACCCAAAATTCCTGATTAGGCAGTGGCGACTTCTAGAGAGTTGAGAATATATGCTGAAACTTTGAGCTCACCAACAGTGGCTGGCCGCCTGCAACGCTGACATTACGTTGGGTTGCATCTTTGCAGCCTCGGGCGAACCTCCGCTGCTTCTGGCGTCCTCGGTGCACTGCGCGATGAGGGAGGCCATCAGGGCCGCCAGGAAGGAGTTCTCGGTGCGTACCGGCCCCGCGAACTCCCCGCTCACGTTCCAGATGGACGTCCCGGCGACGATGCCCGTCGTCAAGGAGCTTTGCGGCCTCGAAGTCGTCGAGCGGTACCTCGAGAGCGTGTCCGCCGCCGGCGCAACTACCGCGAAAGCATAGGTCCAGCAGCCCTCAGACTGCAGCCGGCAAACTGCCCGCGAGTGAGGTTAATCAGTGTAAAATAACAGAGTTCTAGCCTGGCAGCGTGATGTGTGTGAACTGGGGTGTACAGATGTGGCAATGGCGAGCAACTACCAAGTACCAAACTAGCAGTGGTGAATTATGTGCGATGAACAGCATATAGGAAAATCAATGTAAATAAGTGCCGGGTGCCTCACACATGTGGAGGAAATCATGTGATTTTTACAGGATTTTTAGAACAATTTTGAGATAGAACATTCATAGGCGCGTAAGGCGGGGACCGGATCAAACCGACTTGCTCGGGCTCGCGCTGTCGCCGGCGTGCTGCCGTGCCGTGCCGTGCCGCATGGGTGCCGGACTGCTGGCGCTATCTGGGCTCGCCCGCTGGGCTCAGGCGCTCAGCAGTGAAAGGATTGCGCAGCCGCGGCCGGCTACCATCCTCGACATGCCCGCGCGATCGGTCTCTGCTTCTTGCGTCTCCCCGTTCCTCAGCACGGCTAATCAGAAGCGTTGAGTTTTGGTCCGACGGACGACAATCCGAATAACGTTTTTTCTGCTACCTGTCTCAGTGATTATTTAAATTTGTTTGAACTATTGTGCTGGAGCTTTTAAGTTAATGTGATGTGAGAGTTCTGGTGCGCGCAAACCTAAAATTTGTATAAAGCTATGTAGTTGCTCGCAGAAGTGATGCCGTGCACTCGCTGGTCATTCGCACAGAGGATTGTACAAAATTTAGCAACCACATCAGTGATTATCAGGTTCAGTTCAACCAGCAAAATTATAGTTTTTGGTAAATTTGATACTCCATAATTTATAATCTGTCCCACCGCATTTAATTCACCAAAAACTTCTTTAGACAAACATTCGCAAAAACTGAAGATGCCGCACAAATTGGTGAGTCTAAGGTGACCATCAACTTCAGCTCCTTAATTACTTGAGACCGATAGAACACTATACGTTCTCAACCCGATAATGGTACGTTTTTGACTTTTCTCCTTCCTGCCCCACAGTGCCTTGTACGAAATTAGTATTGTATACACGAAACGAAAACGCTGACAATATGTGTATGGGGAAAACTGACATGCACGATACACCGTAGCTCAGCCGGCGACTTTGAGCTCCATGGAGCCCGATCAAACTGATCGAGCGCTGCGTGCGTCATTGCTTTCGCAGCCAGGCCGGGGCATCGTCAGCGCGTGCCTCACCAGGTTCCTCTATATATATACGTAGCATATATAATAAAGAAGCGGCCACGGCAGCTGCTGCGAAGCTCTAGTCCAAGGCAGGATCATCGAGGCCGCGGCGGAGGAGATGGCGGCGGCGAAAGGGACGGTGGTGCTGGCCGTGAACGGCAAGCGGTACGAGGCGGCCAGCGTCGACCCGTCGACGACGCTGCTCGAGTTCCTGCGCACGCAGACGCCCGTCAGGGGACCCAAGCTCGGCTGCGGCGAAGGTACGTGCATTATCACACTCGGCACCCTGATTGGCTCATCATCGTGGAGTTTTCTTTACATGAGTACTTTTTATTCACGAATTACAAAAAAAAAATACTCCTATTCAATTTTTTTAGAAATTATATAAATAATACATGTTTTCATTCGTGTTTTCGTGTATTCAGCACACAAAGACAAAATTTCAAACATAAGACACAAAAACTTTCCTATTTTTGTGCAACCAACGTCCGAAAACACCTGCCATCTGCAGTTTTCGAACAATATCAGGTGTTTAGTTTGTCGTTCGTATATACTATTATTTCTGTAATTTCTCAGAATAGGGTACGTTTTTTATAATTCATCAATAAAAATATTATGTGAAAGAAAAAACTCTCTTATCTTGTGCAAGCATCATGCTTCAGAGATTTCTAGGAAATTTGTGAAAAAATTGTAATAAATGGCGTGGAAATCAGTTAAAACGTGTCCAAGCGCTTGCTGCGGTTCATCCTATTGCAACTTCTACTTCCAGCTCTCTGCTATCTTCCTGTGAGGGGCCGGCGCCGCCGTTCATTCATTTCGAATTCGGTCCAAGTTCCAGCAATATCTCTGGCTTCCATCCTCGTTTTCCTTGATGTCGCGATCGCACGGACATGTCAATGACACTTTAGCCATAGAAAGACACAAAAGTTCCCAGTACGCAAGAACTTATAAAGGTCAGAGTCAAACATATTTTTAACTGATACTTCTATCAACTATCAAGAATTCTCCTCTACGAAACAATGATAATGATAACTAATCTGACTATCTGAGTGATATGATAACGTGGCCCTATGTCTCTACACTTCCACTTAGGAGTACATGAAAACATATCCAACTTTTTTTATAATATCATTCTAGCGATACACAGCTCCAACGTCAACGTCTCCAGAAGGAACAAGGCTAATCTATTCTACAATTTCACTTACGATGTGACAGGTGGATGTGGTGCATGCGTGGTCCTCGTCTCAAAGTACGACCCGGCCACCGACGAGGTGACCGAGTTCTCGGCAAGCTCCTGCCTGACACTGCTCCACAGCGTGAACCGCTGCTCGGTGACCACCAGCGAGGGCATTGGCAACACCAAAGATGGCTACCACCCTGTGCAACAGCGCCTCGCCGGCTTCCACGCCTCGCAATGCGGCTTCTGCTCGCCGGGCATGTGCATGTCCATCTTCTCTGCACTCGTCAAGGCCGAGAAGGAGGTCGGCCGTCCCGCTGCGCTAACCGGCTTCTCTAAGCTCACCAGCTCTGAGGCCGAGAGGGCTATCTCCGGTAACCTGTGCCGGTGCACCGGCTACAGGCCCATTGTCGATGCCTGCAAGAGCTTTGCAGCTGATGTTGACCTTGAGGACCTGGGCCTAAATTGCTTCTGGAAGAAGGGTGATGAACCTGCAGATGTCAGCAAACTACCTAGCTACAATAGAGACGCAGTCTGCACCTTTCCAGAGTTCCTCAAATCAGAGATCAAGGCTTCACTTGATAAGGAAAATGGTGTTCCAGTGGCAATCTCTGACGACGGCTGGTACCATCCCAAGAGCATCCATGAGCTTCAGAGGCTATTTGATTCTAACTGGTTCGATGAAAAATCTGCAAAGATTGTGGCTTCAAACACTGGGGCTGGAGTGTACAAGGATCAGGATCTTTGTGACAAGTACATTGACATCAAAGGTATTTCTGAGCTCTCTGTCATCAATAGAAGCAGCAAGGGAATGGAACTTGGTTCAGTTGTGTCCATCACTAAAGCCATTGAGGTGTTGTCTGATGGAAACATGGTCTTCAAAAAGATTGCTGATCACCTCAGTAAGGTGGCTTCTCCGTTCGTGCGGAACACAGCAACCATAGGTGGCAACATAATCATGGCACAGAGACTGAAATTCGCTTCAGACATTGCAACTGTACTACTAGCTGCAGGTTCAACTGTCACTATTCTGGTGGCTTCCAAAAGGCTGTGCCTCACATTGGAGGAGTTCTTACAGCAGCCGCCATGTGATTCTAGGACCCTGCTCATGAGCATATTTGTGCCAGATTGGGGTTCAGATAGCATCTCCTTTGAAACTTTCCGAGCAGCGCCTCGTCCATTTGGCAATGCTGTCTCATATGTTAATTCTGCTTTCTTGGCAAGGACATCAGTTGATGCAACATCAGGGGACCAGATCATTGAGAATATATGCTTGGCGTTTGGTGCTTATGGAGTTGATCATGCCACAAGAGCTAGGGAAGTTGAGCACTTCCTGAAGGGCAAATCTATTAGCTCAGCTGTTATACTTGAAGCAACACATTTGCTTAAAGAAACTTTTTTGCCATCAGAAGGCACACCACACCCTGAATACAGAATCAGCTTGGCCGTCAGTTTCTTATACAACTTCCTATCCTCTCTTGGCAACATCTTAGCTGAACCTGCAAAGGTTAAAGCTAAAGCCCCCAATGGCTCACTTACTAGCATTGAGAACTCTGCAATGAATTTCCCAAAGGTTGATAGCAATGATTTGCCAATAAGATCAAGACAAGAAATGATTTTCACTGATGAATACAAGCCAGTCGGCAAGCCGATCAAGAAAGCTGGGGCAGAGCTTCAAGCTTCTGGTACAAACTCTTATAATCTTATTCCATTGTGTGAAATGATATAGCTTGCATTTGTTTCCAGTATCCAACTTCTGAATATGTTTACCATTACATTTTCTTCTGCGGACTCCACAAAATTATCATTTAATGGTCCTTCACTTTGTTTATAGTACACTAGTTTAGTCAATACTGGAACAATTGACAAGCTCCATCCTGATATATGATGGTGGAATAAGCTCCATCCTGATATACATTTTCAACAATTTTTAGCACATATAGTCACTCTCTCGTAATGCACTTTAAGAAAAGTTTTTTTCTTACTCAGGAGAGGCTGTGTTTGTTGATGACATTCCTGCCCCCAAGGATTGCCTCTATGGAGCATTCATTTACAGCACACACCCTCATGCCCATGTAAAGGGTATCAGTTTTAAACCATCTTTGGCTTCTGAGAAGGTCATCACAGTCATCACCGCAAAAGACATTCCGAGTGGTGGAGAAAACGTTGGATCTGGATTCATGATGCTAGGAGATGAAGCACTTTTTGCTGATCCAGTTGCTGAATTTGCAGGTCAAAACATTGGTGTTGTGGTACTGTTTCTAACCTCCTTAAGTGTTCTTTCAAATTACTATAGACCAAGGTTCATGTGTACATACAATTTTGAAAAAAAAAAACTAGCAAGCTTATGATGTCTTATTGCTTCTATATCACTCAGGTTGCTGAAACACAGAGGTATGCCTATATGGCGGCAAAGCAAGCTGTCATTGAGTACAGTACAGACAATCTGCAGCCACCAATTCTGACAATAGAGGATGCCATAGAGAAAAATAGCTACTTCCATATTCCTCCCTTATTGGCTCCTAAGCCAGTTGGAGATTTCAGCCAAGGGATGTCTGAAGCTGATCACAAGATTTTATCAAGCGAGGTACGCACTTTGATATGTGTATATACTATATACTCTTGTGTTCCTAAGGCTATACCACCAAAGAGAACCAATGCTCTTCTTTCCACAGGTAAAACTTGAATCCCAATACTATTTCTACATGGAGACACATGTCGCATTGGCTATTCCAGATGAAGATAACTGCATAACGGTCTATTCCTCGACCCAAGCACCAGAGTTAACACAAAATTTAATTGCAAGGTGTCTAGGTATTCCATTCCATAATGTCCGTGTCATCACCAGAAGAGTTGGAGGTGGCTTTGGTGGAAAGGCAATGAAAGCAGCACATGTTAGTACTAGCTTTACATTTGCTAAACATTTTTCATTTTCAAATATCAATGTACTGTCAACTGAAATTCATGACAATAAAATTCTTTTTCGATAAAAACATGTTAAAAATGAAACACTGATTTCCTCTTTGCCAGGTTGCATGTGCATGTGCCGTAGCTGCATTTAAACTGCGCCGTCCTGTTAGGATGTACCTCGATCGCAAGACGGACATGATAATAACAGGTGGGCGGAATCCTATGAAAGCAAAGTTCTCTGTTGGGTTCAAGTCAGATGGCAAGATCACGGCAGTGCACCTTGATCTTGGGCTAAATGCTGGATTTTCACCGGATCTGAGTCCAATGATACCAGCTACTACCATAGGGGCCTTCAAAAAGTACAACTGGGGTGCTCTTGCATTTGACATCAAGGTCTGCAAAACAAATTTGTCATCTAAGTCAATGATGCGGGCTCCTGGAGAAGTGCAGGGTTCTTTCATTGCAGAAGCCATAATTGAGCATGTTGCCTCAGTGCTCTCAGTTGACCCAAATATCATTAGGAGGAAGAACCTTCACGACTTCAAGAGCCTTGCCATTTTCTACGGAGAAAGTGCAGGTGAAGCGTCTACATACAGTCTGGTTTCGATTTTCGATAAGCTTGCCTCATCTCCTGAGTACGAGCATAGAGCTGCAATGGTTGAGCACTTCAACAGCAGTAACCTGTGGAAGAAACGTGGAATTTCTTGCGTGCCAATAATATATGATGTGAGGCTTCGTCCAACTCCAGGCAAGGTTTCTATCATGAATGATGGTTCCATTGCTGTCGAGGTTGGAGGGGTCGAGATAGGTCAAGGACTGTACACAAAAGTGAAGCAGATGACCGCATTCGGGTTGGGACAGTTGTGTTTTGACGGCGGTGAATGCCTCCTAGATAAGGTTCGAGTTGTACAGGCAGACTCATTGAGCTTGATCCAGGGAGGCTTCACCGGTGGGAGCACTACTTCTGAAAATAGCTGTGAAGCGGTTCGGCATTCATGCGCCACACTTGTTGAAAGGCTCAAGCCTATTAAACAAAGTCTGGAGGCCAAGACTGGCACAGTGGAATGGGGCGCCTTGATTGCTCAGGTAAGAACAATTATTATGAATCTAACTCTATCAGTGTCGTGCTAATTACCATCAAAAGAGAGACAGGGAATGCAGTAGCAGTAATACCTGAAGAACTCATATCTGAAATTCTGAAGGCTTCAATTGTTCATGGCATTTACAGGCAAGCATGGCGAATGTGAACTTATCAGCGCATGCATACTGGTCTCCTGATCCAACATTCACAAGCTACTTGAATTATGGTGCTGCCATCAGTGAGGTATATTCCTGGTCTAGATTGTAATAAAACCACTATAAATGCAATTTCCAAGCCAAACCTTTGGTGGCTGCAGCTAGCTCTGCTAAATGCTGACATTTGATTGGGAATTGGATAATGAGCATTGCAGGTGGAAGTTGATGTCCTGACAGGTGCAACCACAATCCTTCGGAGTGACATTGTGTACGACTGTGGACAGAGTCTGAACCCTGCTGTGGACTTGGGCCAGGTCAGCCACACAGCAAAATTGTTTTTAAAAAAAATCATTGGATCAATAAAAATATGTTGCTGCTTTGCACACTAATTATGGTTCAACCTGTTCTTGGTTCACTCAGGTTGAAGGTGCATTTATTCAAGGAGTGGGCTTCTTCACGGAAGAGGAGTGTGCTACTAATTCTGACGGTATGGTTATCCACGATGGCACATGGACCTACAAGATCCCCACAGTTGACACCATTCCAAAGCAGTTCAATGTCGAGCTGATCAAAAGTGCCCGTGAGCAGAAGCGTGTCCTCTCATCCAAAGGTGAACTTTCACTCATAATTTTTTCACACCCTCCCAACATAACTGCAGAGAATGTCAACTTCTTGACTATCAAAAATAATGTAATTTGAGATCATCAACCATGTCTGGTCGTAACATTGACATACTGTAAACTGAACCTTATGCAGCCTCAGGCGAGCCCCCGCTGCTTCTGGCCTCCTCGGTGCACTGCGCGATGAGAGAAGCCATCAGGGCAGCCAGGAAGGAGTTCAATGTCTGCACTGGGCCAGCAAACTCCACCACTACATTCCAGATGGACGTGCCGGCGACGATGCCCGTCGTCAAGGAGCTCTGCGGCCTGGATGTTGTGGAGAGGTATCTCGAGAGAGTGTCCACTGCCAGGCCAAGCACCGTGAATGCGTAGATACTGCGGACTGCAAGCGTCTGGGCAAGCTGGAGGTTGATAACCACTGCCTGAGCATCAGTATGTATTTTGCTCTGATGTACAGATGAAATAATAACAGTTGAGAATAACAATCGGAGGGAAGGCTAGAACTAAAGGATTCCCGAGAGAATAAAATCATTCACCGGTGTTGGGTACGGCCAAAGTATGAAATAAATAATGTGATTTGTACTGGTTTTGGCGTAATTTCGCAATGGATCATTCACATGTGCGTACCTGCGTCTGCCTGAGCCGACAGGCGACAGGGATCAGGTTGAACCAGCGGTGCGGCGGGTCGCCGGCCTTGCGCTGGCCGCCAGGAGCCAGTGACGGCCGCGAGACGCCCCCTCCCGCGCGCCGTTATGCCGATTGGTGAGTGCGGCGACAACGACGCCGCGAGCCCGACGGAACTGGCGGCGCGGCGATCTTCTCTGCTTGGGACTCCCCCGACCTCGCATGGCTGGGATCAGGCAGTGGCGGCGCGGTCTCGGCAGTCAGTGGATCCCGATGCACGCTCTACATTCCTTGGTCGCTCCTGTTTCTCACCGGAAGCGTTGATAGTAATTTGTTCTGACGGATTGGGTCCACGTTAACCTAATTGATGTCACTGTTGACTTTTTCGATTAATTTTGATCATTCGTTTTATTCAAAAAATTTGCTCGAATATATAAAATTTTAAGATGTGATTCAAATAACTCAAATGATAAATCAAATTATATCAAAATATATAAAATTTATCAAATTTTTTTAATAAGACGAATGGTTAAAGTTGAATTTAAAAGTCAACAACGATATCAATTAAAGAACGGAGGAAGTACATTTTTAGTAAAACCATTTTGTGTTATTTTCGCAAAAAGAAATTATCACAAAGAAATTAGTGGTGCTGCATAGCTGTGCCTACAACCAAAATCTACTCTAAATATTCGCTCATTGGTTACTATTGTATACTAATTGAAGTAGTATACACGAATGAGTACAATATAAAATACTCTTCGTCCCAAATTGATGTCACTAAAACGATAAATCTTATTTACAATTAAGGTGAAAATATCATCCTCATGATAATATTTAAGATGTTTTGCGGCTCACTGAAAATGAGGTTATTTTAACCAAAGATAATATGATCCGAAGAAAGTAGCTGGGAGAGCATACCTGCTATTTTTGTTCACAACCTGAAATTGTTGAACATTTGTTCTTTGGGTGTATAATGATGAAGGTAGTGTGGGGAGTACTAGTTTCATGTTGTTTCATAATCCACACAAGACCAAATAATCTAAGATGCAGTTGCTCACAAAATTGATGTCGTGCACTCGCTGGTCAATCACAGAGGATTGTAAGGAAAAAAAAAAAGCAACCCCATCAGTGATTATCAGGTTTTGTTCAACCAGTAAATTTGTAGATTTTGGTCAATTTGAATTTTAATCTGTCCAACCGCATTTTTATGAAAAGTCAAGACTAACATTCGCAAAAACTTGAGATATAGTGCAAATTGGTGAATCTAAGAGTAACCATCGACTCCAGGTCCTTAGTTGCTTGAGACCAACAGAACAATAGACCTTCTCAAACCGATGGTGTGTTTTTGACTTTTCTCCGTCCTGTCCTACAGGGCCTTACACGAATTTTTTGTATACACGAAGCAAAAAAAATTTGTATGCACCGTAGATCAGCCGGAGACTTTGAGCTCTCGATGGAGCCGGATCAAACTAGCCGGGCGCGTCATTGCTTTCGCAGCCAGGCCAGGGCATCGTCAGCGCGTGCCTCACCAGCTGCCTCTATATGAAGAAGCGGCCACGCGGCAGCTGCGGCGAAGCTCAGGCTCTAGTCCAGTGCAGGATCATCGAGGCCGCAGCGGAGCAGATGGCGGCGGCGCAGGGGACGGCCGTGGTGCTGGCCGTGAACGGCAAGCGGTACGAGACGGCCGGCGTCGACCCGTCGACGACGCTGCTCGAGTTCCTGCGCACGCAGACGCCCGTCAGTGGACCCAAGCTCGGTTGTGGCGAAGGTGCGTGGTCATCCCCGTGCCCCGGCGCCCAGATTGGCTCATCATTGCTGACTGTACCTTTTTATTCACGAATTATAACTATAATATTTTAGAAATTACATACATATTTTCGAACGCGCGAAATCTGTGTTTTCATATTTTCAACACACGAACAAGTTTTCAAATTAAGACATGAATACTTTTAATTTATCATGTTGCAAGTTTGCAACTTGCATCCCGTTTTGTGCAAGCAACGTCTGAAAACACCAGCTATCAGTACTTTTTGAACGTTGGAAGCATGAAAACTTTAGATGCCATGTGTTTTCCGATGTTGATTGCATGAAAACATGATGCGTCACGACAATTAAAATTTTCTTAAATATTCAAAATTTGTCTTAGTTTGCTAAATATAAAAAAAAAATGTAATTCGTGTTTACAATGCATGAAAACAGAGCTTCTATGTCACTGTCATCCAAATATATATTATTTCTATAATTTTTCAAAATTGGTTATTACGTATCATAATTCATGAATACAAAAATATTATTTGGAAAAAAAAATTCTCATCGTGTGCAAGTATCATGCTTTAGAGATTTCTGGGAAATTTGAAAAAAAATGTAATGTGGCCGGGAAATCTGTGAAGACGTGCACAAGCGCTTGCTGCGGTTCATCCTATTGCAACTTCAACTTCCAGCTCTCTGCTAACCGGGCCGCCGTTCATCTATAATATCTATATTTATACAACTCACTAACTATCAAAATTGAATCTTTATCGAGCCACATTATTTTTTTTGTTTGTACCGTTCAATCATGAGGCTTCAATTGATGCTGGCCGTTCATTCTACACCTCTCTATTTAATTTTTTTTCTCCCCCTTCATCTCCCACCGGCTGTCATTCTCCATTTAATCCTCACCTCCCATCCAACTTTGCTCAATCTAACCCTCTCTCTTCCTCAATCCTGCTTGATCCGCGGCGACACCACACTAATAGAGTTAATCAAGAAACAAGGCAGGCCGCTGGCACAACCCTCACCTCGTCACCAACGGTGGAGCGCCTTCCCTAGCCCCCCCCAAAGGAGCTGGTTGAACGGTGGAGCGCCCTCCCTAGCCCCCCCCCAGAGGAGTCTCTCACACAGTAGGTGTCAAGTGATGGCATTGTCCTGGTGGTCATGGCTGCGGGCGGGCCGTCTAATAGGGAGGCAGAGTCCGCAATGCCGGCGGAGGAGAAGCGGAGGCCTAATCCGGCGCCCACGCCTCAGTTCAAATCCCTACGGCAGTCTAAGGCAGTTGCACGCGTGATTGAGATGGAGTCTGCGACCACCGTGGACATCACTGAGGCGGAGGCGAAGGCCGCCGCGATGCCGTCGTGGTCTGGGACGAAGCTTCGTCGAGCGAACGAGAGCGCTCGGTATCGCTCTGCCTCCCAAGATTTGCAGAATGCTGCGGTCGAGAGGGTGCCGCAAAAGCCGAAGCTGCCGCCGTCGTCTCGGATTCGGAGAGTCTCCCTGTTCTCGACTTTTTAGTAGTCTACTCTTGCATGAGGTCATTTACCAAAGAGCTGTTTCTGATCCCGTTTCTCTGGAACATTTGTGGCCGCACTACGGTGCACGCATGTGAATGCTTTGATTGACTGAGTGCATTTTACCCTACTGCGTGCTCTCAAGAGCCATTTAAAAAAAATTCCGCTAAAGAAGACCCTCTGGCAATGCACTGTATTAGATAAGGGTCCTTATCGTATAATATTAAAGTTAGCAAGCTCGACTTTTGTTAAGGTGTTGTTTTGAGTTAGCATAGTAATCTTAACTGAAAACTTTAGACCTTACAACTTGGCCAATATACCGATGATAATTGAATGTTTCGTTCAAATTTTAAAATTATGCTGCATGCATTCTGGTCTCCTGATCCAACACTCACAAGCTACTTGAATTATGGTGCTGCCATCAGTGAGGTATGTCCCTGGTCCAGATTGTAATAAAACCACTGTAAATGCAATTACCAAGCCAAACTTTCCGTGGCTGCAGCTAGCTCTGCTAAATGCTGACATTTTATTGGGAATTGGATAATGAGCATTGCAGGTGGAAGTTGATGTCCTGACAGGTGCAACCACAATCCTTCGGAGTGACATTGTGTATGACTGTGGACAGAGTCTGAACCCTGCTGTGGACTTGGGCCAGGTCAGCCACACAACTAAATTGCTCGTGCAAATCAGTGGAGCAATAAAAATGTCCTGCTGCTTTGAACACTAATCATGGTTCAACCTGTTCTTGATCCACTCAGGTTGAAGGTGCATTTGTTCAAGGAGTGGGCTTCTTCACAAAAGGGGAGTGTGTTACCAACTCTGACGGCTTGGTTATCCATGATGGCACATGGACCTACAAGATCCCCACGGTTGACACCATTCCAAAGCAGTTCAATGTCTAGCTGATCAAAAGCGCCCGTGAGCAGAAGCGTGTCCACTCATCCAAAGGTAAAGTTTTTCTTACGGCTTTTCACCCCCTCCCAACATAACTGCAGAGCACGCCAACTTCTTGGCTATTGAAAACAATGCAATTTGAGCTTATTAACTATGGCTAGTTGCGAAATTGACATAATATGGACTGAATCTTATGCAGCCTCAGGCGATGAGGGAAGCCATCAGGACGGCAAGGAAGGAGTTCAACGTCTGCACTGGGCCAGCAAACTCCACCACTACATTCCAAATGGACGTGCCGGCGACAATGCCAGTCGTCAAAGAGCTCTGCGGCCTGGACGTCGTGGAGAGGTATCTCGAGAGACTATCCACTGCCGGGCCAAGCACCACGAATGCGTAGATACTGCAGACTGCAAGCGTCTGGCACGTGCTGGAGGTTGATAACCACTGTAAAAAAAAATCGAATATTTAGCCTGAGCGTCAGTATGTATTGTTTTGATATATAGATGAAATAACAGTTGAGAACAACAATTGGAGGGAAGGTTGCACTAAAGGATTCCTGAGCGCAATAACGAGTGTTAGGTAGGTCAAATGTATGGAATAATCGTGTGATTTGGACTGATTTTGGAGTAAATTCGCAATGAATCATTCACAGGTGCGAACCTGCCTGGCTGCCTCTGCCTGGGCCGATAGGGATCAGGTCGAACCAGTGCGGCGCAGCGGGTCGCCTGCCTTGCGCTGGGCTAGCGACGGGTCTGACGGCGGCGAGCCGTCCCCTCCCGCACGTCGGTGTGCCGATTGGCGAGTGCGGCGACCGCGACGCCGCGAGCCCGACGGAACTGGCGGCGCTGCCTCGCAGCGTGGGGAGACGGATCTTCTCTGCTTGGACTCCCCCGACCTCGCATGCTCGCCCGGTCGCTGATTTTGTGCTACTCGCGCTCTACTACACGCTTTGGTCTCTCCTTTTTCTCATCGGAAGCGTTGACACTAGAACTGACGATGGGGTCCACGTTCATCCGGTACATTTTCAGTAAAATCATTTTGTGCAACTAGTGGGAAAAAATAAAAAATATTTTTTGAATCACAAAGAAATTAGCGGTGCGGCATAGTTGTGCCTACAACCAAAAGCTACGCACACAAAATTTCACTCATTGAAGTATTTCTAGAGATTGGTGCAAAATAAAATAATATTCATCTCAAAAAGTGATACTCCCTCTGTTTTTTAATTGATGTCGTTGTTGACTTTTAAACTCAACTTTGACTATTCGTCTTATTAATTTTTTTTATAAATTATATATATATATATATATATATATTAATATAATTTGATTTATCATTATAGTTATTTGAATCACAACTTAAAATTTTACACATTCAAGCAAATTTTTTTAATAAGACGAATGTTCAAAGTTGAATTAAAAAGTCAACGGCAACATCAATTAAAAAACGGAGGGAATATCACTAAAAACAACAAATCTCTTTTTTTTAATCATGACATACTCTCAATACTTGATCTCCGTTTCATATGAAATAAAAGAGGGAATATTCTCATTATAAAAAAGATAATAATTTAAAAACAAAGAAATAGAGCACAGTTGCAAAAAAACTGACATAATTAACTACTACTCCTACTTTCTTGTTTATTTGAGAACGTTCAACGCTCATTATTTCTTCCTTTTGTGCGTATATAGCTAGTACTTGACGAAGTATCGTAGTAGTACGTGACTACTCATTTCCGTGGAAAGCTGGAGTTGTCAAAGGCTCATGTCATCATTAAACAAACTTTCACCCGGGCGGGCGTCATCGAGAAGCAGCGCGTCCAATCCTTGGAACGGCTCCTGCTGCACCGTCAGCGCGTCGCCTGCTTGCTGCTGCGGCGACGGTGGCGGCGGCGGTGGCGCCGGTACCTGAGCGTTCATCAACTGATGGGTGGCGATCTGGGCCTGGGTCCTGGCCAGCTCGGACTGCGCGGCCCTGATCTCCTCCTGCAGACGGACGATGACCCCGGCGCAGCCGTACACCGGGTCCTGCACCCGCCGGTACGCCTCCATCGCCATCGTGTCCGCCGCGTTGCCGCGTTCGTGGACGGGGAGACTCTGTCACCAGAAATGAAACGGTTGCTCAGATAATGCAAGATCGTTAGCTGTGAGCAGGATAAGCAGTAGCGGGTCTCCATTGATGGCAAGTAGGGCCATGGCCCTAGTCGTTGGGGAAAAAAAAATACAAGTATCATTTGTAAACTTTAAATATCATCTACGTAGACATTGCATCGATTGATCTCTTAACGAAGTAATTAGCGTTAAATCGATTGAATTGCATAAATTTATAAGTTGTCCTTAATTTTGAATGTAGAAATTCTTTAAGAATCATAATTTTTTTTATGAGAATCAGTTTAATTTTACAAGACAAAATATAGGATTTACAAAAAAAAAAATTCAAAAAAGGTCATAAATATGTGTGAATAATGCCAAATCACTTCAAGTGTATTTTTGCTTTGTTTTTTTATATTAGTAGTTCATTGTGAGGTAGCGAATCTAGTCACGTCAAGAACAAAGTTCGGGCACTGAGGATAAGTGACACACTAGCTGAGTTAGCAGTGAGCAGGATAAGCGAGCGATGGATTTACCTGGAGAACCCTTGCAATGTTGCTGGCTCCAAAGACCCTCTGCACGCAGGCGTATCTCTGGGGATCCGACGCCGGGAAGTAGGGAGCGAGGATGCAGTCCCGGGAGCACTTCCGGCGCTGGTTCTTGCACGCGGCGCAGCGCCTGCTCGGGGTGGCGGATGCTTCCGCGTTGGCGCTCATCGACATGATCTAGCGGAAGATTTTTGCAGAGACGAGGGGAGGATTTCTCAAGGGATTTTGTGTATCTTGCGGAGATGCTGCATGGTGAGAAAGATGATGTGGTTTATGTATAGGAGGCGGGCAACGTGGTTGGAAGGTGCAACGGCTAGGTTCCATGCCGGGAAAGGAGAAATCTTGCTGTGCCGCCGTTGCGCCAGTGGGGTGTGGTCTGGGCTCCTATACACACGTTTCGGAGGCCCAAAGGCAGAGCAGCCTAATTACAGGCCCAAGATGTGAGATGGTGTTACTTATGGGACCTGGAAGGCGTCAACGTCTCATCGACCGCGAAAGCTTGGTCAGTGGTTTGCATGCGGCCTGCACGGCTACATGAAGCGCTAATGGTCAGTGGCGGGAAGGCGGCCGCAGCAGACCAGATACTGGTGAAGGAAGCTGTCTAGCCGGGAATAGTATGATGAAGTATAAAGTCATGAAGACCTCCTGGACACAAGAGTTTTTAAACATTTTTTTCATTTATACTAGGCAAATGCCAATAGAAGTTTTATTTGTATACATATCTCATGGAGAGACAGCAAAGTTAGACTTTACTGGTTCGTTTTGTTGGCTGAATTCACCATTAAGGACACTTGCAGCCCTTTGAATTGCCCGGGAGATTTTCCACACTTCATGGTTCAGTGCCAGCTGACGTTCTTCGACAGTAACATTGCCTAGTCGCGAGATGATATCTGCAATCCCAGGAAAGAAGGATAGCTTGCTTTCGTAGTCCTCCGGAGGCGAGTACAGCTGGGACAGATATTAGAGCTGCTCAGATGCGTGTTCTTAAGCGCTAGACATATTAAGATGAGAAAAATAATGTAGCGGGGCAGAGCTATCATTTCGACAAGTTTGGAAGTCACATAACGCTCACCAGATGCTTATACCATTCTCTTCCTTTAAGTCCTTCCGCTTGCAACAAGCTTCTTTCAGCAAGTAGGAGACGATCATTCAGAGATCGCCTTTTGATTATAGTGTATTCATCATTCAAACCCAGCTGCTCTAGTTTCTGGAATTTTGTTCCAGGTCAAGGGGCACATCACGAATAGATTAGCCCAAGGAATTCCAAACACTATATTTATATCAGAAAATACTTGTTTCATTTCATTGATCACCAGATTGTGAAAAATAGAGCAATGTTACTACTCAAATGAAATGCTAACGTTACCAATTTCATGGACCAGATGATGAACTCTGGAAACTTAATTGTGTACGTTAAGCAAAAATGAAAATCCATTTACACATTGGACAACACAAAATGCATGAAACAGAAGCACGATAAATAAATACCTTTGTCTCCTTCAGAATTTCCATCGTTGCACGAGAAAGATCGCTGATGCATCCATTCATCAACTTGACTAGTTGACTATTATTCATCACCACAGCAATTGCATTTGTGTGCTCCTGTTATATAATGAATTCAAATCGTACACCAAAATATATGGTCAGCACACTATAATTAAATGCCTCATTATGCACTATATATATGTCGTTGTTTACGTTATATTCACTCAGATCCATGTTCAAAATCAATCATTATGAAAGTTAATTATAAAGCTCCTACTCCAAAGTCATCATAAAAAAAAAACCATTAAGTTGGCCCTGACCTCCAAAATGTCACTGACCACGCTTCACATGATAACATCATATTCTATAGTATTCTCCCGACATATGGATTTTTCACTACCAAACTAATTATAAATGTGCAGATATAGCACATTCAAAATTGATATCAATCAATTCTACAGGTATTTTGAGATTTTGCTGTACCTGTATCTGGGAAGCATATGTCTGGTAATCAAAAGGTAAAACAGGATCATCTGCCAAGCGAAGAGCTAATAGTCCCCAAATTTCTGTGACTGGTAAAACAGGAAAACTGGATGAGCAATCTGAGCACTATAAGAGATGGTAGCAACGTTCTTTCAGATATGTAAAAAAATAATATACTATCATTAAGCAGCTTGACTTATAGGCATCAGTATAATGATATGTTTTTCCTGAACCATGTGTATAAGGAGCGATATGTTTTTCCTGGACCATGTGTATAGGCACATTCAAACATTGATATATTCGGGTGTTTGACCAACAGAGCATTGTGTACCCTTTCCATTTAAACAATACAAACGTTTTCAAGTACTTACTTGCCAAATGACGAAGAAACAATGGATCACCATGCCTTTCCATCCAATCAAAAGAGTCAAGAGCAGTATGGTAGCCAGGAAATTCTGCATTAGTATACAAAAGTTAATATTAAAATGACTAAATATGTTGACAAGAGACATGATGCAAAAAATGTAGAGAACAGGAGAAAATCTGTGTGCAGACTTGTAGGTGAAATAAGGAATAGCATCAAGGGATAAAAAAAGATAGGCACCAATAGCCCCAAAAATGCATGTACAGCTTCTGTCCAAATTGCACTTACAAATTCTGTAGGAAAAAAAAGTACAGTACAGTCCAGACAAGATACTTCAACAATGAAGCAGCAATGCTACTCAACATTAGCAACTACAGATTCAGAAAAATCTGATTCCACCGTGTACTATTTCTCTTTCCAGGAAAGCCCAAAGTTAACATATTCTGTGAATGGCGTAAAGAGAAGTACTTTCTTTCAACAAATACAGACATGAAACCCTGGGATATTATTGAATTAAAGGCATCAAAATACCTTCCCCATAGTACAAATCCACACAGGGAATCCCAGCATGATGTAAAAATGCAGCAAAATCTGAATCAGTTCTGGCAAGTCTTTCTATCTGCAGATTGAGACATCTTTAGAAACAGAAATAATAGATAAAAGTAACATGTGTAAAACAGCAACCTCTGATTTCAAGGAATTAGATATTTCTGCAGTGGAAAAATATCAGTGCTTTTGAATCACAATTTGACAGTAAACTGGGAGAAATTAAAAGGGGGTCACAATATAGTTCTAAGAGCATGTTTTGTTCCTAAAAAGAGAGGGAAAAAAAGAAGAAAAAAAATATGTACCCAACCATGTTTTCCCTGATGTGTCAGCCAAATCACAATTTAAAACTATGACCCCACAAAAAAATTTTTGAGGACACTTAAATTCCGAGGCCCTCAAAGCTGCATATACTGAGCATAACAATTTGAACAAAATGACGAGGAATAATGCTAATTATAGAGTAACTGCAATCTCAAACATTCAAGAGCAACTTGTAAACTTAATTCTTACATTGATGCTGCCATCCATTTCTTTCCATGTATCGTGAACCATCTTTCCCATGACATCAGGATCCTTTACCTGAAAAGAGAAGTTTATATAGAATCAACCTCATATACTCATTCCATTTTATTTATACTTCAGTGTCTTTCCATGCAGGCGACTGCATGCTATATATACATAACAGAACCATGCTGTCAAAGAGATATACCTTCTCTACAGAATAATTTCAACTCTTCAACTAATTAGCTGAAAGCGAATTAAAGTCTAGCAAACAGTCCTAAACCTTATAGGAGTGTGATAATAGAACATTCTTATTACCTGCCCTGTCACATCAATTAAGAGCTTGTCCAACTGGGGTGTGGAGCCAGCAAAAAAGCCCACACCTTGCACAGCGCAATCAACATTCAAGTAAGCTACAGCTTTGGAATGTAAATCTGCAATGTTCTCTTCAACCCATTCAGTTGACCCAATCTGGAAAAAAGAGTCTTCAAAACACATAAAATAACAATAAATGCAACAAGAAGTAAATAGTCCTGCAACATGCGATGAATAAGGACATAAATCAACCAGATGACTTTGAAGGAAGCTAACCCTAAGAAAGCATGAACTAGATAGCATACAAAAAATTAATTGGATCCCCAGCATAAAAAATTAAATGACTGATTCGAAGGCAGAAAGTTACAAAAAAAATATTCTGATAAACTGGAACCCAAAAAGATTAAATCATGCACTACCATCCAGAATTTGCAATATAGTTAAACAAGTCTTTCATCAATACTGTGAATATAGCGGTAGTGTCTCATCATCTGTGGTTTTAGACATTAGTAATGTACCCAATGTCAGACATATTTAACATATTTCTTTCATATTTTCTTACCATTCCAAACTCTTCCGCATCCCAACTACAAAGAATGATGGTCCTCCGTGGTATCCATCCTGACTGTAGCATTATTCCAAGGCGCTGAGCAATGTTAAGAAGTGCAGCCGTCCCACTGTTAGGATCTACCGCTCCATAGGTCCATGCATCTCTGTGGTTACCAAGTATCACATAACGATCAGGTTCTTCATACCCCTTTATAATTGCAAAAACATTCCGTATTGTGGCAAGCTTCGTATCACCCTTAAAAAAGAGATAAAAGAGTAATCATGGTCTGCTACATCTAATATCTTAAAGTACTTGCACAGAACGTACAAAAAATACAAGATTCTAAATCACATATTCATGCACCTGTGATGGTGAAAAGGCAGTGAATAATAATAATGAAAGAAAATAGACTCCATAACATGTACAACACAGCCTTTCGTTTTTCCTATACTAACCTAGTCCAGGATCATGGTAGCAAGGACAACGTATAGACATAGTAATGGAAAAATGTCAACAACATAACTACAGCAGTTAAACAGCATGCCACTTCCAAGACCTATGAGCTTCAAAGGCTAAGTGGCATCCCTCACTTGGTTCAAGGAAGGGTTCACCCTAACTGTTGATCCCCCATCAGAACTCAATGATTTTTACCTTTAAGCCCCGTTTGGAACGGAGGAAAAATTCAAGTTCCTTCGTTTTTCCTGTGAAATTGAACTAATTCCTGTGAAATTCCTTGTGTTCCAAACGGGGCCTTAGCATATTATCATTCTTCATCATCTACTAACAATCTTCTTGTGTGCATAAGTATGGTGATTGAATAATTTCTTTCATTATGCAAACTAACCAAAAAGAATAATTCAAAGATTAGAGCCTGATGACCCTTATAGACATTCCATTTCCTATATCAATACCTCATGTTTGGTAGTATTTACTTTTTTTTCTTGAATACGCAGAAGAGCTGCGTATCTTTGTATTATGAGAAAAAAATGGCCCCTTAGATTATTCCACCACCTCACTCCGGACCGAGCTGTGAGGGGTGTTGTTACAATAGGTGCTTAACTTGTAAAAGAAAAAGGTTACATTGACTTGACCTATTCTTATTTGGTTTTCAGGAGAATGATCTCCAAGTCTTCTTAGTCCTTTCACTCGAGCGAAAAAAAAAATGGTAGTATTAACGAATGAGAGAAACCATGAATTCATGCAGACCACAAAAGCAAGAAAGCATAAAATTTTGGTTACTTATTTTGTATTGTTGCCCTGACTCTGAAATCTGAATAGCCTAATTATTACGGCGTTCTCCAATTTTACGGTTACTGAAAATTCAAACAAGGCTTGCCGTTTTCGGAAACTATTAGGTACACTCTATAAGGATATGACCACAGTTTGGTACAGTATAGGCTACAGTTGATGTGAAAGGACTGACTAATCAAGAGATTTATGGACCACTTACACAGTCCAAATTGACAATGACAACAGTATTGAATTTGAGTACTCTATGATGGCAGCACACAGATACAGCCAAACAACCTAGTCAGCAACAATATAAGGGGCCGACAATGCCATATTCTAGCAGTCAACCCGTTTTCCATGGTCATTGTCTGTAATCATTCAGAAACAAGACTGCAACAAAATAAACCTGATACGTTAATTTGACCAAGGTTGGGCCCGGTCCAACACAACCCTCATCCACCCCTAGATTGGTTTTCCATTCTGCAGGTATGGCCTGGCCGTGCAATGTCTGTATGATCGCTACGGCGGTCTTGAACGAAATCGGCATGGACGGGATCTTCGGAAACCGCTGTTTCACAGCCTCATGGTCGAAATCGAAACGTTCAGCCTGAGGGGTGGCAGCCCAGCCTGGTGTGAGCGGATCGCCAGGGCCGCTGAGCAGAACCGTGCCCCGCTCGACACCACCGTCCGCATGGCCGGCAATGAGCACGGCAACCGCGCCCCTTTCCGCGGCGCGCGCGACGACCCCGCCGCGGTACCCGCCTCCGCGGACAGCCAGAGCGATGCGGCCGCGCACGGCTACCCCGAGCCTCTCGAGCGCGAGGTAGTCCTCCTTGCGGCCGAGGTTGACAAACACCGCCTCCGCGACGGCCTCTCCGGACGGCGCGTACGCGTGGTACGGCTGCATGAGGCGGCGCCCCACGTCGGCGGGCTCCTCCACCGACAGGCGCCCGAGCAGGGACCCGTCCGGCCGGAGCAGCGCGAGGGACGCGCGCGAAGGGTACGAGAGCAGCGGCTGGTACTCGCGGGTTAGGGTTTGGAGCCCGGCGGCGCGGAAGCGGGCGAGCACGTAATCAGCCGGCCCCGCCGCCGCGCGCGTCCCCGCGAGATGTGGCCCCGCGGTGAGCGCGCGGAGGTCGACCGCGATGGTCGCGTTGGCCCCCGCGGACAGCGATAGGAACAGCGCGGCGGGGTCAGGGTGGCGGCCGCCGCTGTTCCCCGTCAGGGCGGGGCGGCGGTGGACGACGAGCAGCGAGACGAGGAGCAGCAGCCCGAAGGCGACGAGGAACCGGGCCGATCCGGAGGGGAGGCGCGCCAGGGGACCCGGGTGCGAGGAGGAGTGCGCCATTGCTCAGCCGTGGTGAGTGGAGCCACTGGGGGGCGGCGGCGGCGGCGGCGGCGGCGGCGAGCGAGTGGTGAGTGGAGGGGAATGTCATCGAATGTTGCCGGTGTGGCGGTGTCGGTTTCGGTTTCGGCGGACGCCCGTGAGTGCGGTCTACGCTGTTACACTGGTGGGGGGGTGCTCACCACTACGGGGTGGCCCCGGCAGGGCCGCCGCCGAGCACGGGCAGGATAGTATATCACGGAGCTTCTTGGCGCCAAGCGGGCCAGCGGCCCGTTTCACTCGTGGTATCTGAAGTAAAAAAAATTTACATGCGCGAACCATTAATTTGTGCTGCACATATATAAATGCTTAAAAAATCTGTGCATTGGTATCTGTGGGCCGCCACCTTCAACGTACCAAAAAAGATGGCTAGAGGGACCGGCGTGGTGGCAAGTTTTTGTAGGACGACGACAGGAGCATTCGCGGTGGTTGCCGCCGGTGGGCTGACCGTGACATCTTCGTGTCGTGGTCGCAACCGCGAGTATTATACTCCCTTCAATTCTATTATACTCTCTTTATTTTAAATTATTAAAATTATTTATTTTTAACATCAACTTTGACTATTTATTTTATTTAAAAATTTATTTAAATATGCAAAATTTTATTATTATTTAAGTAACATTAAGTAAAAATTAAATTACAACTAGTAATTTTATATATTAAAATATATTTTTTAAATAAAATAAATAGTCAAAATTATGTTAAAAATCAAAACGTCAATAATTTTAAAAAAAAAAGTACGAAAAAGTGAGCCGAGACAAGTCTATCATTGGAAGCAAGTTCGTGGTCACCAAGTAATGAAGACCGGCGAGCAAATCCGTGGTCACCAAGTAATGAAGACCGGCGAGCAAATCCGACTGTAGTACATAAGACGCTGCCGACGATGTCACAGAACTTGCATCCAACTGAGACACTCCATCGCTTCGAGTACTCACTCAGCCACCGCTACCGGAACTACCATGTCGTCCGACTGGACTCCGGTCGCGGGCGCCACCGGCGATGCACCAGCGCACGTAGTCGAGGACTTCGCCGGCGTGGTTCAGCTCCTCAGCGACGGGACGGTCATCCGCCGCTCGGAGACGAATATCCTCCCGCCTACTCCATCCTCTCCACCCGCCATGTCTGTTCAATGGAAGGACGTCGTGTACGACCCCAACCACGACCTGAAGCTCCGCATGTACAAGCCGACGACAGCTCCCTCTGCTGCCGAGAAGACGAAGCTCCCGGTGCTCGTCTTCTTCCACGGCGGCGGGTTTTGCGTGGGGAGCTTCGACCTGCCGAACGTCCACGCGTGCTGCCTCCGCCTGTCCGACGAGCTCCCGGCCCTCGTCCTGTCCGCCGACTACCGCCTCGCGCCCGAGAACCGCCTCCCGGCGGCCCACGACGACGCTCAAACCCTGGTTTCGTGGGTACGGACGCAAGCCGCCGCGGGGAACGCCAACGCGGACCCCTGGCTCGCGGACTCGGCCGACTTCGGCAACGTGTTCTTCGCCGGCGAGTCGGCCGGCGGGAACATCGTCCACCACGTCGCCGTCGCTCTTGGGTCCGGCCAGCACGGCGGCGGCCCGGCGCGCGTCGCGGGGCACGCCCTGCTCTGGCCGTTCTTCTCGGGCGAGCAGAGGACCGCGTCCGAGACGGAGTTCCCCCCCGGGCCGTTCCTGACGCTGCCGATCTCCGACCTGTTGTGCCGTCTGTCTCTGCCGGCGGGGGCCACGAGAGACCACCCGGCGTTGAACCCGTTCGGGCCGCGCAGCCCCGCGCTCGACGCCGTGGCGCTCCCGCCGACGCTCGTCGTGGCCGCCGGGCGAGACCTGCTGCGCGACCGCGACGTGGACTACGTCGCGAGGTTGAAGGCGATGGGCAAGCCTGTGGAGCTCGTCGAGTTCGAAGGGCAGCATCACGGCTTCTTCATCGTTGAGCCGTGGGGCGACGCCGGGAACGAGCTGATTCGTGTCGTGAGGACGTTCGTCTACGGCAGCACGCGGGCCGGCCCGTATGAGTCCAGTCCAAGAGTTTGACCTTTTGATGGCGTTCATCGTGTATTATATGAGTATACTCATTAAATCAGTAATATTAATAAAAAGGTTTTTATAATTTACTCTCTCCATCTCAAAAAAAACTTAAAAAATTATTTTATTGTAAAATAATTTATTATTAAAAATATGATAAATTTCACAAAACTACAAGTATTTTGTTAATAGTATCACAAAACTATAAATTTAAGCTATTCTTTTATAAAGCTACAGATTTTATATCTAATTTATCAAAAAACTACAGGTATTATATCTAATTTATCACAAAACTATAGATTTTGTATTCAATTTATCACAAAACTACAGATTATATACATATGTTTCCGAAATTACTGTAGCAAATCTGTATTTTTATGAAATTATAGCTTAAATCTGTAGTTTTGCGATAGTATAGGTAAAATATCTATAGTTTTGTCAAATTTACTCTTAAAAATACTTTAAGTATGACTTATTTATTTTTTGATTTCGTAAATTTTTTAATAAAACGAATAGTCAAACATTGATTTTCAAAAGTAAATAACGTTATTTATTTTGTGACGGAGTGAGTATGTGTCTGGTGTCGAAGTTTCATGGGGCCGATGTGTGAGATTTTGTGTCGCCTTAGCCTTACTCGCTTGTGACCCTGAAGATTTAAATGTATTAAAACCTCTCTTTCTCTCTCTCTCTGTGTATATATATATATTCTGATGAGTATTAAGTTTACACATTTGGAATTTTTTAAATAAAATTAATACTTAAAGAGAATGTTAAAGTAAATGGTGTGTTTGTCGTATTTTTAAAATAAAGTGAATATTAAAAGATAATTAAAATCAACAGCTACTTCCGGTGAACGCCAGTGTCATCGTCTGCACTGGCCGCTAGGAAATCACAAAATTCCGTGTTTTTTTACGGATGAGACGGTTGTTGCAACTGCAAAGATGCGCCACATGAATGACATGACGGCAAACCTCGGCCAACTCGAGCGTGTAACACGGTTTTTGGTTTAGTTTAATCTTTCGAAACTACAGTATCATTTTGAATCAATTATTCAATTCGGCGCCACTTCTTTAACCCAGCTGCTCCAGCCTAGCTTCACATACGGCACCCCACTCAGCAGAGCGACGAGCCCCGTCGAGTTCCGTTACCTCGCCGCCGTGCCCGACCTTCGGCTCCCGACGGCCCCAACAGTGGAATCCGAGCTCACACCGCGTAACCAGCTGCTGCGTATACACTCCTGACGCCTCCATGGATCTGGTCGCGGACCCATCGCCGTCGCGGTGGTTGCGGAAGCGGCATCCACCTGCGCGGTCACCGGAGCTACTATAGCCGAAAGCGGTGGTTAGCGGGGACATGGAAGAAGATCTGATGCGGCGGGTGGAGGAGCTGGAGGCGGCGGCGGCGCGGCTGAGGGGGGAGAAGGAGACCGCGGAAGAGGTGGCGCGGGTGCTGCTGGAGGAGTTTGATGCGTTGCGTGCGTCCGCGGAGACGGGCACCAGCGAGACGATGCTCATGATCCTGCGGCTGCAGCGGGAGAAGGCCGCCGCGCAGATGGAGGCCCACCAGCTCCGGCTGTACGCGGAGGGCCGCGCCTACCGGGAGCGTGAGGTGCAGGATCAGGAGATCGCGTCGCTCCAGGAGGAGATCGCCTCGCTCTCCGACCTCGCCGCATCGTACCGCTGTCGCCTCCAGTCCCACGGAATCGACCCGGACTCGTTCTGCGACGAGGAGGAGGAGAAGCTGGACGTGGAGGATGGAGAAGAGATGGAGCAGATCAACTTGTCCGGCCTAGCGGCCGAGCGGAACGCCGGCGACGCGAGCACTGGCATGGAGGGGAAAGCCATGGTTGTTGACGGCGACAAGAAGGAGGAGGAGGCTTCGTTTACCGTGGGGGAGTTCGAGTACACGGTGGATGTTTCGTGCGCGAGCACGACAAAGGCGTTCTGGCCAGTGGTGACAGAGTACATGGGGGATGGGAACCCAGGGGCATTGTACGCGAGGGGGGAGGCTCCGGATGCGGACAGGATGGCGATGCGGAGGGAGCTCGCGGCACTACGGGCGGAGAGCCATTGTGAACAAGACCGCAGCTCCAGCTAGCAGCTTCTCAATGTTCGGCATCTGCAAGGTATAGTCGATTTTGCTCAGAACCGGTTTGTCATCAGTGACCTTATAACATGTCTAAATATGCAGAAGTATTTGAGTTGAAAGTGTGTGACGTCCATAGGACAAGTTTAAAAATGCGAAATTTAAATTTTTTTTAATTTTCACTCTAACAATTTTTTTTTCACTTCTCACTTTTTTTTTTCTTTTTTATTTCAAAAGGTGAAAACCTCACTAAATTAAAACTTATCTAAATTAAAAATTTCAAAATATTAAAATTTGAAATGTGACAGGTGATTGAGCCCTTTTTATTTTTCTTTTCTGTACCGTTTGTTTTCTTGTGTTCTTAATTCCATTCCTTGAATTCTAAATCCAACCAATTATCTTTAAATTTCAAATCCATTCAACTCCTTTGAACTCAAACCTTGAATCTTGAGCCCATCGAATTCCTTGAATTCTAAACCCGCCTAATTTCTTTAAGTCCTATTTGACTTGTTCAAATTAATTTACTCCTTCAAACAGCCACATGCTTCCCGAATTTTGTAGAGTAAAATCAAAACCGAATTTGAAGATGATCCCAAAACGAAAGTTGTTCATCTTGAAAATTTATTTAACGCTGCAAAATTTCGCATTCATCGGAGCTCAAAACGTTGCTCTTTTATAAGAAAAACAGAGAGCTCTCGCAGGAATTTCGGGAAAATCTGAAAATGGAAGAATCCGTAGGCCCCACTCGTCAGCGTTGTCTTCTTCCTCGGCATCGCCTGGCCAGGAGACCGCGCGGGCGTCACCACGCGCAGCGCAGGCGCCTTTCGCCGCTGCCACGTGCCCGTACACGCGCCGCCTGCGCGTGGTTTGCAGTGAAGTCGAGCCCACCCGACCACCTTCGGCCTCCAATCGAGTTTCGCTCCCTGCTCACCGACCGCTGCCGCAATTTCTGCTCTTCGGCGAGCTCCCTTGGCTCCAGACCACTCAGGCACCTCCGCCCCTAGCTGCTCACTCGATTGGTCTGCCATGCCCGGCCGGAAACCGACCGGAGATGGGCCGCCGCCGTGCGTCGCCAATTTGCGCCGCCCTCTGCCTGT
>BCLG01002085.1:45748-77224 GCA_001602295.1 Zoysia matrella
GGCCGTTCACCGCCTGGCCGCCGCCATCGGCCATGGCTTGGTCGGGGACCGGCTGCGAGCTGCGGTCCGGAGGGCCATGCGCCTTGTTTTTCCCCTTTTCCTGTTGGAAAATAAATCCAAATAAATCCAACTCTTTAGTTAAAAGCCTTATTTACAGAAAAACCCTTGCACTTCTTTGATATTTATACTCAACAGAAGTGCACTGACAGGGACCCTCTGATACTTTTACATCAAGACTCCCGTTCATTTCTGTAATTGCAGAAACACCTACACCCACACCATAGGGGTTAGACACGGCAGTCGGCACGTGTCCTGATACGGTAGCCGGCTGATCCGTTCACATATGTCTTGGAGCTCGGACACGGTCACCTTTCTGTGACCCTGAATCGAGCTTGGACCCGGTCACAATCTCGTGACCCCGAGCCGGGTCACCACTGGACCCGGACCTCGTGTCCACGAACTTGGACACGGTCACGCTTCCGTGACCCCTAGTCGGGTCACTACCGGACTCGGAGCATGTGTCCACAGACACATGTCCACGTACCTACGGACACGTCACGATTTTACGTGTCCACGGACACGGTCACAGTTTTCACGTGTCCACGTGTCCACCGACACTATCACAGCCCACGTGTCCACAGACACGTCACGATTTCACGTGTCCACGGACACGTCACAGTTTTCTCGTGTCCACGGACACGTCACGATCTCACGTGTCCACGAATCCCTGAACTTTCACAAAACCTCAAACTTTCACCCTCACGTGTCCATGAATTTCCGAACTTCCACAAAACCCCGAACTTTCATTCTCACGTGTCCACGAATCCCCGAACTTCTACAAAACCCCGAACTTTCACTCTCACGTGTCCACGAATCCTCGAACTTTCACAAAACTCCGAACTTTCACTTTCACGTGTCCACGGACACGTCACAGTCCACGTGTCCACAGACACGATCACAGCTCACATGTTCACGTGTCCACGAACACGTCACAGAACTCTGTGTCCACGGAGAAATCCCCGATTCTGGACACCCGTGTGTCCAGGGGCCGTGGACACATGCCGAACCACGTGTCCACATGATTTTTCTCGATTCTGGACACGCAGGTGTCTAGAGGCCGTGGACACAGGCCGAGTCATCTGTCCATGCAGCCTTTGCCAGTTTTCGGTCACAGACCAGCGGACGACATCACCACGAGGTTCGTCCCCTGTTTCACGCCTGCACACACACACTCGACAGTTGTGGACACATGCCGAGTAGCGTGTTCACGAGGGGAATTTCCTATTTTCCATCGTGAACACCTTGTTCGCCTCACCACCGCTACACCTTAACTAAGTTTTTAGTGATCTTGGTGCCATTAGAACCATGATCTCAAGCTCCATCACATCAAGTCCTCCGCACCTCAGCCAAGCTCAGGTCTTGTCGATTCGCTTCAATAGTAAGTTCTTCGCTGAGTTTAATCATGTTCCTTCTTTTGTTTTATCGTTATTAGCGCAAGTCTTTAACTATGATGCGTTCCTAAACATAGGTTCATAATAAGCTAGTGTACACGCCACATCATAGTATAACCTTATTATTTAGCACACATTAGTATGCGCACCCATGTTAGCACTAAATAACCTAACTTAAAATTAGAATTATAGAATTAATGGTTAAACACTAATAACTAAATACTAGGAAGTAAGTAAACACTTTAGTTAGCATCTCATAAGCAACCTGCCATACAGTCACCCATGTAATGGCACCTTTTAGCGCTTGTGCCACTTGTTAGTTTTAATAATTTAACTATATAAAATGCGTTAGTTAATTAACCATTAAGCACCTAAAGTAGTACATTCATATAGGTATAAACTAAATAACTGACAGTAGCAATATGCCCATCACCACATCACAGTTAATGCCATTTATTTAGTGTAGGAGTTCAATTGTATGGTAGAATCAAGAAATATTCACTAGAAAGCCCGTGCAATATATTGGCATGCACTAGTGCACGTGCCACCTATCAGCACAAACGATATAATTATTTAGTGAATAGCTCTAAATTAAGGTATGCACAAAATGACATAAGCTACACACTGCGTTCCCGCTCGTATTAGCGAGAATGCATGTTAACCCTTCACTGAACCTCACTCTAAGTCAATAGGCACCACAACATACATGACTTGCCCTAAGTTTTCCTCGTGATGTTATCTGGTTCTTAGTTGAAGTTCTTTGGATTTTATCGCTCCTTCTTGAGTTATGTTTCTTTCGCAGTAGTTTTATTAGGCTTTTCCTTCGCGTAGATAACGTTGAGTGTAAGGAAGAGTACAGCTTCAAGAGGAAACAGAAGGTCTATATATGAAGAGAAGCTCGTAGATTGGGCGCGAAGCCAGAGGTTGAAGATTGAGATCTTGAAGAAGAAGCCTCCAACCTCAAGCTTGAAGATTAAGGAGTTTGCAGGCAAGCTCTAACCTCATATTGGAACCTATATTTTGCTAATGCTCTTATAGGGCCTATTTATTCTGCTATGCATGATATTTTGGTTTGAAATATTGTGTTAGTCATAATCTTACTTGTTCTTAGGTATTTATGTTTATGTCAGTAACTTGCTGTATAGATATGAATACCTTCCTTGAAAATCATTGACGACGTGTCCTTGAGAGCCATAGAGATTTCGTTTCTAGATAGTTTTACGGAACGGATATTACCTTGTAGTAGATCTGCTTAGGACCCCATTTACGGTGCTCTGCACCGCCGCACCATATACCATTAATTTGCAAAATGAGTTGAAAGAGTTTCGTGGTGTGAGTACAAATAAAAGGGGCGGGATTAGAACAACTGGTGCTAGGTGAAGAGGGGATGTTTCTGGCCGTGGGGTGGGGCTCACCTGAGGTGATGGTGATAGGTGTGTAGGCTTCGCTGTGGTCCACCTGCCGTGGACGAGACCGTCACCCCTGCCATATAAGGACCGGTTCGTTAGCCCTCGACTTAGTAATTTCTGTGCAACCACAGAACCTGTACATTCTGGGCAGGACTTATTCTCTCTACGTATTCTTTCCACATCGAACCACTAGGGGTCAGTAGTGAAGACACAAGGGAACAGGAGAAGGGCGTGAGATAACTCGCTGCCTGGCCTTCGACGGTAATTGCCCGCGTCACGGGAGCGTAAGCCCGCGGATATAGCCCCTGGTTTGGTAATATCTGAGATTAGAGGGGACTAGGAAAAGGCGTGAATGCAGTGGATATTCACGACTCGGCTCTGGAAATGTACTGACGCGTCATCGACGGCCTGAGAAACCCCGAGGGATGGCTCCTGTTTGCACCTTAGATGGAATTTGTGGAAAACTGCGTAGATGTGGGATATGCGTTATGCAACTCTAATGATCAGAAGTAGCATAACTTGTGGGTACAGTGTACAACCTCTGCAGAGTTAAAAATCCTTTCGGATAGGCCGTTGTCACGATATTGACATGCTACTGTTCGGGCGCTCTACGATTAGATTTTCTATACTGCCATGATGCGTGAGTGAGTGTAGCTACCCATGTTTTGAAAAGTGTCTGGAGAGGATAATGGAGGCCCTTCCAGTTAAAACTAGGGAACTGGCGGGAACGGTTTATACTCCTCCAGGTCCAACTTATTAAAATATAGATAATAAATGCTTTCACTCTCTTTTGAAATCTTCTGCAGTGAACCTTGCATAAAACTGGCTTTTTGCAATATGTACCCTGCTGCCTCATCTTTGCTACAACCAATGTGCATTTATATTAATACCTTTGCTTAGTGTTGGAACTTGCTGAGTACTCTATGTACTCACCCGCCTGCATTTGTGGTTTTAGACAGTGAGGATCGCGTAGGTGACGTGCTGGTTTCGTTCTGCTTCCCAAGTCTGCTCGTAGATTTGGGCCCTGGTGTTTTAATGCCTGCTCTGTTTTTAGTTGGTCAACCGGTGTGTCTCAGGTTAGTTTTTCTTTTCGAAGTATGCGTTTGATATACATTCTGTTGTGTTGTGCGTATCAGGTACTGATCTAGAGACTGATACGTGTATCACAGTGCATTCCGAAAACAGGGTGCCGACAAAGTGCTATTTAAAACATTTACAAAATTTGGTCATATTTCAAAACAGATTTGGTTGGAAGAATTTTCTAGTGCCTTTGGTTGATGAAATGGAATGGGGATGACTCTGCTTGTTGATTAGATTATGACTGATTTTTTGTTGTTACACATGCATAAGTTAATATGGTTTACTCTTGAGATAACTGATAAAGTTCTTTTGTTTGTTTTCTGCAGTGGGTGCTCTCAATGCTACTTTGGAGAAATAGAAGTTCTACATCCAAGTATGTGTTTATATGAATCGATGGTTTCATGGTGAACCTGTGATGGCCTTTTCCATTCTGAAGCCAAACTGAACTGCTGCTGTGGATGTTTCGTAGGTGTTGTACCTTTGGTCTGTCAACAACTTTCCTTCGCCTCCTGCTGCTTCTCGACAGCTCCACAATGTTCAGCCTGTGGCGACGCCTGCCAAGGCCACAAAGATGAATACAGCTTCTCCATCCAGTATCCAAATGTCGGTCAATCCTGGGCTTTGAATGATCATCCGACTTAATTGTGCATTCGTATTTCATTCGTTAATATTTCGTTTTTTTCAAGTGCATTTGTATAATCATGTTTTCAATAAGGCAAGTTGAATAGCTTGTAAATTGTAATTGGGGCTAGGTTAACTGACTTGCTCTGCATATTGTGTATTACATCAAAGGAAGTTGTGGAATCTGGGTGTTTATATGGTTGCTGTTTGATGCAAGCGTATGGTGTGCTCTGGTTATCAGGATTGCTGATCATCAACCTTGCATGCTTGAACAACTTGTGTTTTCCTTCTGATTGTTTAACTGCTGGTTGTGCCAATTTCACACTGCAATGGGCGGTATGTGCCTTTTCTTTGGAACTTAATTTTATCGCGGATTCATCGATGATAGAAATTTCAAAGTGATTGGTTCCAAATATATTGCGTGCTTCAAGACGTAATAATCCGATTCAAGGAGTCAAACGTATACCTATTTTAGGGATGGAGAAAGGTTGAAAAACTCTACCTTTTGTCTGTTTGACATTGTTGCCGCGATTCTGACCCGTACGCCACATATGAGAACCTACAACTAATCTAGACGGCATGTCGTTGTCTCTCCCTCTCGTTTGGAAAACTTGAGCATTACGTGAAGTCAGACAACAAACACAGCTCCCATGGAAAGAGATGTACGAGCCTGTCTAAACACCGTGTAAAGAAAAGCACACTGCTGTGCGTGCGAAATTCATCTGACGTAAAATTTTGCACGAACAGCAAGCGTGGAAAACTGAAAATTAACAACAGTTGCGATCAGACCAAGGGGCTGAGCTCCTGGATGGACTGCATGGTGTTGGGGGAGAAGACGAAGCTGGGGGACATGAGCGGCCCGGCCGCCACGGACGACGGCAGCACCGCGGCGACCGACCGCTGCCCGAGCGTGAGCAGCAGAGGGTCGCTTCCCTCATCCACGGCAGCCGGCGCGTACGGCACGGGCGCCGCCGTCGTCGCCGCGGGCTTGCCGGTCAGCCGCTGCACGACGGACATGAACTCCTGCGGCCTGGCGTGGACGACCTTCGGCGTGTTCTCGTACACGATCACCGGCGCCGCGCCCGCGGTTGCAGCCTTCCTGGAGCCGCTGGACGGCTTGGAGTACGCCCCCGGCGACGACCCCCGCGACGACGAGGTCGATGACACCTTCAGCCGCTGTGGCCGCGGACCTCGCAGGCCTGATCTCTTGGAAGAAGGAGACGCCGATGCCGCCTCAGAGGACGGCCGCATGTCGACGGTCATGGTCATACTCGCAGCTTAGTTCAGTAGGAGTACAAGCTAACTTCTCGTTGCTCGACACGACGCTGCAGGCTTTCTTGCTCGCGCCGGCCGTCGCTGCCCTACGTCGTACGGAGCGCTAGCTGCAGTGCGACGCGGGAAGCTTTATAGAGAGCGAGAGAAGGAAGAAGTCGACGAGAGAGGGCCGGCGCGGCGTGCCAGTGGGCGGAGGACTGGCGAGGAGTATACAATGCCAAAAGTCGCCGGTCAAGTGTGGCTGACCGTTGACATTGTTTTTTCCTGTCCTCTCTCGATGGGTTTGCTTAGCTCTCTGTCTGATGAGCAAAAAAAAAAGTCAGAGGTCCCATTGGAAGGTGGCCGGCTGATCAAGGCGGCAGGTAATTAGGAAGTCGTTAGCGGTCGCTTCGTTTTTCCTGTTCGGCTGGCGGACGCTGTCCACCGCGGGCGGCGTTGCGCGATGCAAAGTGGCTGGCGGATCTGCAGTTCGTTGGCTCGTGTTCGAGCTCTTTTGTGGCGTGCTAAGATCAGTCTGATTTTGACTCTGGATCCGAAAAACTAAACTCGATCCAGATCTGGCGTCATGCCGTGGACTTTCTGTGGTTCGATCCGGATGATCCTGACCATCCATCTGCAGGCTGATGCTAGGGTTGTTAAGATAGAACAATTAACCTAATACTCTCTTCGTCTATAAATAGCAGTATTTGAAACTCTACCAAATAAAGTACTTCTCGATATTTATGTATCGCAAGATGATGCTGAGAAGTTCTTCAAGCAAAAGGTACATGCAAGTACCTTATTACACTTCATATCCATAGTAGCCTGCTTTTGTGATCCTCTGCTAATCTAGAAATCCACTTGGACGTTGTCTCCGAAACACAAATTTTGTACGACCAGTTTGAGGCGTTCCAGTCAGTCTCTTTGACAATAGCCGAGAGCTTCCATTCTGCGAGTACAAGGTGGTCAGCTTCAATTCTTTCTTGGTATTGATCATGCTGTTGAAGCTGCTCAAGAGTCCTGGTCCAACAACGGATAAGACACGTCGAAATTAAATTAAGTTTTTTCCTATGACATTCTTATCTTTCAAAACACCGCAATAAAAATTCAAAAGGGAGACAAAGTACGTATAAACTCGCGGAAGACCAACTACGTACTCCTACCAGATAGACGCTTTGAACAAAGAAGTCAACCCACTAGCTCCGTAGAAATGCTTGCTCTAGCTTCTAGTTGCAGTAGTAGTATACCGCCATTACAGGACTGATGGTGATGGTTGTCGCAATTACCTCATTAATTAAGCGGCAAAGACGGCGCCGGCTGACCCAGGGAATGTATAGTACCTGGAATGCGACTCTCCATGTTCAAATCAGGGCGTTGAATTTATATAGCCATGCATGACAGTTCACACAATCATACAATTATATATTTTTTCTATTAAATTAGATTGGGATTTATGAAATTTTTGTAAAGCTTTTGTAAAATTCCTTGGTTGCAAAGGAGGTCTGAAGGTTAGAATTTTATAGGGTCCGTCCTCCACTTTCACATGCTCTCCCCTCCTTTACCGTTGGCAACTCTGTAATTATAGACATGATGTGGTGTTTCGCTCTTTTTCTCCTTAGATCATCTTCTTCTTCAGTGTAAGCGACAACACTTCGGCGTTGACGTCTACCTCGGTCCAACGCCCATATGGTTGATGTGTGGTGTAATACTTTCTCCCCAATGTAATATGCAAATGCATTACATTGTCCTCTCTATCGTTCAGCCATTAATGACCAAATATTTATACCAGGCTGACAAAATCTCTCTATTTTTAATGGAATTTCAGATGGGGATATCTTCTTCCCGCTGACCTTTAATAGAAAAAATCTCTCTATATTTAAATTTTTATTGTAAGGATGGTAATTTTAGTTTAAAATCAATTAGTTATCGATGCAAAGACAAAGGTTTAAGAATGGAGTAAGCTTCCACCGGCTCGCAAATTGATTTATTTGAGAGGGCTTGCAAATTGAACTTGTGGAAGAAGACGGAGCCAATTGGGCCGTAGGCCAGAAGCCCAGAATCTGATGGCTCAAAAGAAATGGGCCTTTCATTGACTGGAGCCCGTGCGAACGGCGATTGGCGATCCGATTTGGCGCGCAGATCCGCGTCCCGCGTGGTATCACTCGGCCAAGGCGCCGGACCTTGGATTCACTGGCAGTAGGTCCCGTATCTGATCGGGCCCACACGTCATCAGCAGGAACGCGCAGCTTGGTTCCGCCTCTCAGTTCAGTTTCGTTCCTCCCCTTCCGCTGTCCGCATTCCCCGATCCAACTTGAGCCAACCACCTCCTCGCCGCCCGCATCCAATGCTACCACCGCCGTGGCCGTCGCCGCCGTCCGCGTAGCGTACCCGCGGCGATGGGCAACACCTGCGTCGGCCCCAGCGCGGCCGGCCGCAGCGGATTCCTCGCCTCCGTCAACCTGTGGCGTCCCGCGCAGCCCGCCCCCGCGCCCGCCCCCGCCCTCCCGCCGCCCTCCTCCCCCGCCTCCGAGCAGGCGCCTGATCCCGTAACCATCCCCGAATCCGAGCATTCGCCCCACCACTCATCCCGATCGTCCGACCAGCCGCAGGACAACCCACAGGCGAAGAAGCCCGTGCCCAAGGTGAAGCGCGTCCAGAGCGCGGGCCTTCTCGCGGACTCCGTCCTCAAACGTGACGTTAACACGGCCCGGCTTAAGGATCTCTACACCATCGGCAAGAAGCTAGGGCAGGGGCAGTTCGGCACCACCTACCTCTGCGTCGAAAAGGCCACCGGCCGGGAGTTCGCATGCAAGTCCATCGCCAAGCGGAAGCTGCTCACGGAGGAGGATGTCGAGGACGTGCGCCGCGAGATCCAGATCATGCACCACCTCGCGGGCCACACCAACGTCGTCTCCATCGTCGGCGCTTACGAGGACGCTGTCGCCGTGCAGCTCGTCATGGAGCTCTGCGCCGGCGGGGAACTCTTCGACAGGATCATCCAGAGGGGGCATTACTCCGAGAAGGCCGCCGCACAGCTGGCGCGGGTGATCGTCGGCGTCATCGAGGCGTGCCACTCGCTCGGCGTGATGCACAGGGATCTCAAGCCGGAGAATTTCCTGTTCGTCAACCAGAAGGAGGACTCGCTGCTCAAGGCCATCGATTTTGGCCTCTCCATCTTCTTCAAACCTGGTATGTATAAAGTGCAGTGGCTCTATTCATGTATTGGATCACCATTATAACAATTTACTTTGGCCCTATTCTGACTTTGTTTCATATTTTCAGTGGAAGCCGCAATTGATTTAGACATAGGGTTGTTGCAAAATAGGCATTTTCCTATCTGAATGGTGTTAGCGCTGGTGCTCCATTCAACAATATAACCATGTGGTGATAACGAATGTATATTAGCTATCGATTAAGGGATGTTCATCAAGACAGATGTTCATATATTTACTTTAGAAAAGTCCCTGGTCCACGGATGCCGCCGCTGCGCTGTTGTAGTTAATAATTTGATACCGTATTTTTCTCTCGAACAACTTGATACAGTATTCAGCAAGTGTTCTGCATTGGTAGTCCTTGCAGTTTGCTTCAAATTCAGTATTATATAAACTAGATTGCAACTATAAGCATTTCCAGAAGGTCATCGACTATCTCAAAATTTAAGTCCAGATTTTCATGGTAACAAAATTCCTAGATATCATGTGAGTCTAAATAGCATTCCTTTTTATGTGTTTTTTTTAGTCAAACTTATGTCCAGGGGCAGAGCTACGTGGTAGTGGCGGGGTCAGCTAACCCCGACGATGTTTGACAAATCACACGTAAAAACTACTTATCTATAGAAGCTGACCCAATTAAAAGATGTATTAGCGTTTGATGACATCGGTACTTTATTATTCTGGCTTCGCCCCTGCTTATGTCTGAAAGTTGCTCCAAAATGGCATTCTCAAACCATGTGGGTGCTCTTACAGTCTTACATTCCTTTATCATATGAGTCTAAATAGCATTTTCCTTGATACCCATGAGTTACTATAATTGTCTGCAGGTGAGATGTTTACGGATGTTGTTGGAAGCCCGTATTACGTTGCACCTGAGGTGCTGCTAAAATATTATGGTCGTGAGGTTGATGTCTGGAGTGCTGGGGTTATAATATATATCTTGTTAAGTGGAGTACCTCCATTTTGGGATGGTGAGTTTCTGTGTATATTTTTTAGTGATTATTACATTTTACTTCTGTGTGACATACGAATTGGCATTACATTGATTCAATTTATTGTTGTCGCGCAGAAAGTGAACAAGGAATATTTGAACAAGTTTTGAAAGGTGACCTTGACTTTTCATCAGAGCCCTGGCCTAGCATCTCAGAGAGTGCAAAGGACTTGGTTAGGAAAATGCTTATTCGCGATCCAAAGAAAAGACTGACTGCCCATGAAGCTCTATGTGAGTAGTATGGAAGGATTATTAATTCATTATTCCCTGGTTATCTGGACTCATATTTCAACGAACTTGGGTTATAACTGGCCTGGGTTTTACTAGGTCACCCTTGGGTTTGTGTTGATGGAATTGCTCCTGACAAGCCTCTTGATTCTGCTGTTCTAAGTCGGTTGAAACAATTTTCTGCAATGAACAAACTAAAGAAAATGGCCCTTAGGGTGAGTTCTGATATTAGTTGATTAATTCTGTATTACATAGTCTCTATTTATGCATTGTTTTCCGTTTGAATGCCTTGAGTTTGTAGGTTATTGCTGAGAGTCTATCAGAGGAAGAAATTGCAGGGTTGAAAGAAATGTTTAAAATGCTTGACACTGACAATAGTGATCATATAACATTGGAGGAACTGAAAACTGGCCTGCAGAGAGTTGGAGCTACTTTGATGGACACAGAAATCGATGCTTTAATGCAAGCAGTAAGTGTTCCAAGATGATCACTACCCTTCTGTGCAAATTCACATTTTTTAACAGAATTCAGACTGCAGACTCCCATAATATCCTTCTTAGATTCATTTATAGAATGTTCACCTGCTTGAAAATGTTAACCATCACAAACATTAATTCATTGCATTCTGAGCAAGGATTAGCGTGATTGCTAAATATCAATTCGTTTTGGCTTGCTACAAATATGCTTTTTGTTGAACGTCTTTTCAAGTTATGGACTGCATTGAGGAGTCCCTTCAGCTCAGTTGGCTAGCCAATTGTGTTGGTAGACAACCTGAGTTTAAATCCTGCCTTCCTTATGCAAGAGATTACCACATTTCTTATTTTTTACTACACCCCAGTTAAATTTAATGAAAATATCAGGCAGATATCGACAATAGTGGTACGCTTGATTATGGGGAGTTCATTGCTGCAACTTTGCATATAAACAAAGTCCAGAAGGAGGATAAGCTCTTTGCAGCTTTTTCATATTTTGACAAAGATGGCAGCGGTTACATAACTCAAGATGAGCTCCAAAAGGCATGTGAGGAATTTGGTATAGGAGATACGCGGCTTGAAGATATTATTGGGGACATCGATCAGGACAACGTAAGTAGCATACTTGCATAGATTCATAGTTCCTGTTCAAATCTGCTCAAATTGGAATTTGGAATACATTTTTTTCTCATTTATCCATCATGTTTGCAGGATGGGCGGATTGACTACAATGAGTTTGTCGCAATGATGCAGAAAGGAGATAATCCACTAGGGAGAAAGGGTCAAAGTGCGGATTTTGGTCTTGGTGAAGCACTGAAGCTTCGATAAAAGAGGTTTGTGTTAACTTGTTTTTCGTTTCTACTAACAGACCAATATTAGACATCCATAGAAGCTGATATTGTGTGATTTTCAGTTTCCTAGACGGAAATCATATTATTTTTCTCTGTGGATGTTCGTTAGTTTATCTGATTGATTGTTGCTCTCAAATTTATTTTGTGCATGGGCTTCTTACAGGCGCAGTTATTTCTCAACTTTGCAGTATTCTGTGCCTCAGAAGAATTGACCCAATTACAGCATAGCTCCAAAGGCTTGTCGCATGAAGGCATTCTGATCTCGAGCTTCCATGGCGCATGCATTCTGATCGCAAGCAATATTGCTGAAAAGCAGCAAGCTCGCAAGGTTAACATTATGGTGCTGATGTCTACATGGCTTATTCTAATTTCCCTCCTTTGTACTGCGTAGTCGGTGGCAATCCGAAGTTCTGTGGATTGCGTTGTATCACCATGTACCTACGCTGTAATTAGGCATGTAAGCAGGTGAGGTTCTTCTTTCCTTTTTGATCTAAAGCAGGAAGAGTGCCAACCACCCTGACCCTGGCACCCTGTATCTGCATTATTCCTGCTCCATTCAGTTTTTGTTCTCCCTGTGTTGGTTAGCGATATGGTTTAGCTGTTAATGCCTGTAAGAATATAGGTTGTAGCGTAGGCAAAAGGTCTGAGCAATGAAACAATATCATTGTTGTTGTTTTGCTGCCAAATTCTTGTGAATGATTATTGAAGTCTCATTTGTTTCGTACGCGATAGTGCACCATTTTGTCCTGCGCTTGTGTCCGTGCACAGCCGTGCCGGCCGTCCACTCTCGGTGCCAGCTTGATGCTGATAATTCCTGAGAGTAACGGCTAACACATCCTGACGCCACTGAGCGCCATTTCATCCGACCAGAAGCCAAACAAACACCCTCGCATCCTACGATGCACTGGTAGGGTGATAAAAGCCTCAAATTTTTTCACAAATTATTTCAATATTTATTAAATTTTAATTTAAAAATAAATAAGAATTTAATTCGATTTTAATTTGATCGGATTCTCATTATTTTTATTTTTAGTTCATCTTCTTGACTTGACCTGTTTTAATCTGTATGGATTGGTATGGTAAGAGCTGTGTGGAATCAAAGGTAGACTTAATCAAACAACTTTTCGGAATCAAAACCATATTTACAGTCAATTTAAATTGTCTATATTTATAAAAATATTGAAATAATAAAAAATAAATATGTTACATCTGTAAGTGATAAATTTCTAATTTTCTCTCAATTTTAGCAAACCCCGATAAGGCTGGCCTCCCGTTTCATGGCCCCACTGGTCATTGGCATTAGGGGAGGAACGGGAGTGGGGCGGAGGATCCGTCTCCTGTCGCCATCGATCCCCAGGCGCGACCGCGACGTCGCCCTCGCCGTCTCGTCTTCGTCGCTGGAGTGGAACGATTCCACGAGGAATTCGCCCATTTCTGCGGCGTTTGTTGGCACTGCAGTCAGCTAGCAGGACCAGGTATCCGCCCCATCCCCCTTGCTTTTCCCGTCCCTTATTCTATTGGATTGTTTTTGGGAGTTTTTCTGCCTGATTTTTTTTCTGGATTGGCTCAATTCTCCGGCATTTGCTGCTATTGCGGTAAACAATCCAACTAAACCTACTATATTGATGCCTGGTTGGTTTATTATTAATCACCGGGAATACTCTGCTCTTGGGTGCAGGAATTTTGCGTGAGAAGAGCTTGTATTCAAACCTGTTTCGGTCGTGGCGGAGATTGTCACGACTGATCCTACAGCCGCGCCACATCAGGCGGGAACGAGTGGCCCAGCGACGGATTTGAACAACTCATGAAGCAAAGCCCAAGAGCGCGACGCCGGCCCATGAAGCCCATCTGGCTTTTGAATAAAAGGCAAGGCACGCAGCGAGAGCAGGACAGCTCAGAATGAAGTTTCATTTTCCCCAACTAACTTCTCTCTGTATCTCTCTCTGTAAATTCTCACCTACCTCCAATCTGTATCGTACCTTTGAATTCTGGTTCAGATCGGTAAATAATAAAGGAGAGAGCAGATTCGGTCGCGTTGGCCGGATCACCAAATTCTCGTGGTTGTGTTTTGTTGTTCGTTGTTGATTTCTCTCGGTTGTTCGTCCTCGGATTTTGATCGGATATTACACTGGTATCAGAGACAGGATTGTTGGTTCTTCGCCGATTTCTGTGGTGTTTTCATTTCTCAGTTGCTCATCACGGCGGCGCAGTATCAACCCGGTCCGCAAGCTCGTTTTTTGGTTGATCGCATGGAGACAACAGAGAACAACTTGCTGTCTTCCATTGCTACTCTTACGAAGAAACTCGAGTCTATGGAGCACAAGGTTGATGGGTTTTCTGCAGACATGACCACGGTTCATAAGAAAGTGGACCTCGAGATGCAGTCCATCGGTTTGGTTCAACAGGAATAAGTCCAGGTGGTGAAGATGTTGAAGACTTCTCGCAGCAGCGTTGATTCTGCTCCAGCGGATGGTGTGATCGGTGCTCCTCCGGGTGCGGTTTCTGCTACATCGCTCGGTCCACCGCCTCCCCCTCCACAGCAAGTGCTTCCTCCTGAGGTATCGCCATCCTCTTCGCCCTCTCAGCCGCTCTCTGGCCATGTTCCTGTTCATAGTGAGGCCGATCGTTCTGACACTCATCAACGCCCTTGGTTACCCAAAATGGATTTCTCGGTATTTGATGGTATTGACGTTCGTATTTGGCTGGACAAATGTGATGCTTACTTTGTGCTCTATCAAATTCCTGACTCATTTCGTGTGACTGCTGCTTCGTTGCATTTGATCGATAGAGCCACCCATTGGTTTCAGTCTTATATGCATATTGAGGGCTCATACCATTGGCATCAGTTTGCTATTGCTGTTGCTAGAGAATTCAATGTAGATGTGGATCGCATGAAAACTATGGAACTCCTTAACTTGAAACAGACCACTACTGTTGCTGATTATAGGAAATCATTTGAGCAGTTAGTTTACCATATACGTCTCTATGATTCTTCTATAAGTGAGACTATACTGGTTTCTCAATTTTTGCTCGGTCTTAAGGATGAATTACGAGATATTGTTGAATTACATTTGCCTACCACTGTTACTAAGGCAGCTACTCTGGCTGCTGTCCAAGAGCATCTATTAACAAAATCTTAGAAACAATCATCCAAGTTACAGACAGACCATCACATATCATGGGTAGTTGTGAGCCCAAACCCTCATTCTCCAACATTGATCTATGGAAGGCCAGACAGCTGAAGGAGTATAGAAGGCTCAATGGTCTTTGTTTTAAATGTGGGGAGAAATACACTCTTACTCACAAGTGTGCTGCCAGTGGTACTGATCAGTTGAATGCCTTATGGGCTATCATTGTTGATGGAGGAGGCTTTCTGTCTGATGAATTGTTGGATACTTTGGAGACCCCAGCAAATGGCCCTTTTGATGCAGAGTATTTTCTGTCCTTAAATGCATTATTTGGTCAGCCTAACTCTAGGACTATCCAATTGAGAGCTCTTACCAAGAATCAGGCCCTGGTGCTGTTGTTGGACTTTGGCAGTTCTCACACATTCATTAACTTTGCATTGGTGAACATGCTTCATTACCCTATTACTTCCATTGCTCCTATGACTGTGCAAGTAGCTAATGGAGCCACTCTATCGTGTTCTGGTGAGCTCAAGGGCTTTGAGTGGTACATTCAGGGTCATACTTTTACTTGTGATGCTAAGGTTCTTGATATTGGAGCTTATGATTTCGTTCTCGGTATGGACTGGCTTGAACAGTTCAGCCCCATATGATTGGATTAATAAGTGCATCACCTTTGAGTATCAGGGGAACATGCTTACTTTGAAGGGTATATCTTCTGCATCTCCTTCATCATTACTTGAAGTCTCTCAGGAACAAGTGCTAAAGTGGAGCAAAGGAAATGATTTGTGGGCTGCTGTGATGGTCAACCCAGTGCAGTCACAGTTTTTCCCTTCTGACACAGAAGTGTTACCAGTGCAAATTACTGAACTCATCACTAAATTCAGTGATCTTTTTCAGGAACCTAGAGATCTTCCTCCCTCTAGAGCTTATGATCATGCCATCTCTCTTCTTCTTGATGTGACACCTGTGAACTATAAACCTTACAGATATCCCCCTGAACAAAAAAATGAAATAGAAAGACAAGTGAATGAGATGATGCAGGCTGGTATTGTCACACCTAGTTTAAGTCCATTTGCATCACCTGTTCTTTTAGTTAAAAAGAAGGATGGATCCTGGCTTTTCTGTGTTGATTACAGAAAGTTAAACTATTAAGAACAAGTTTCCAATGCCTGTCATAGATGAATTCTTGGATGAAATATCAGGTGCTAAATATTTTTCCACCTTGAACCTTCGTTCTGGATTCCATCAAATCAGAATGTTGCCAGCTGATGAGGCCAAGACAGCTTTTAAAACACATCATGGACATTTTCAGTTCAGAGTTATGCCTTTTGGCCTTACTAATGCTCCAGCAATATTTCAGTGCTTGATGAATTCTATTTTTGCTCTATTTATGAGGAAGTTTGTACTGGTGTTTATGGATGACATATTGGTTTACAGCCCTTCTTTTGAAACCCACTTAGAACATCTTCAGTTGGTCTTTCAGACACTGACAGACAACAAACTGTTTCTCAAACTTAGCAAATGTTCTTTTGCTAAACAAACTTTGTCTTATTTGGGGCATATCATTTCTGATCAGGGTGTGGCCACAGATCCTTTTAAAACTGCAGTTATGCTCAGTTGGCCTGTCCCACAAAACTTTACTGATCTTAGAGGATTTTTGGGCCTCACTGGATATTATAGGAAATTTGTTAAGAATTATGGCATTTTGGCCAAGCCCCTCACATTATTGTTACAATAGAAGAGCTTTCTGTAGACTTCTGCTGCTCAGGAAGCATTCACTAATCTGAAAGCTGCCATGAGTTCTACCGCTGTACTGGCTTTCCCTGATTTTTCTCAACCATTTGAGATTGAAACTGATGCTTGTGATCTGGGTATTGGAGCAATACTAACCCAATGTGATCATCTTATTGCTTACTTTAGCAAGGACTTGAGTATTGCCAATCAAAAACTATGAACATATGAGAAGGAGTTCCTTGCTGTTCTTATGGCTGTAGAGAAATGGAGGTCTTACTTGCATCATGCTCCTTTTGTCATTAAAACAGATCACAAAAGTCTATGTCATTTGCAGGATCAGAGCTCCACTGATCTTCAACGAAAAGCTATGACAAAACTTGCAGGGCTAGAGTATAAATTTCAGTACAAGAAAGGCATTGACAATAAAGCTGCTGATGCTCTGTCCCGAGTTGGCCATCACTTTCCTTTGAATGCCATCTCTGCTATTGTATCGGTATGGATTCAAGAAGTGCTGGATTCCTATGTCACTGACTCTAAAGCTCAAGCTCTGCTTGCTGAGCTTGCTATTGTCAACCCCAATGAACAAGGCTATTCTTTGACTGATGGAGTTATCAAATACAAGAATAGCATATGGGTTGGCCACAACTCTGCATTACAGACCAAGCTTTTATATGCCTTTCACACTTCTGCCATGGGAGGACATGCAGGTATTCAGGCCATTTATCAAAGAATCAAGAAAGTCTTCCATTGGACAGGCCTCAAACAAGCTGTGGAAAATTTTGTTAAGCAATGTCAGGTCTATCGGCAAGCCAAACATGAGAATATCAAATCACCTAGATTATTGCAGTCCCTGCCAATTCCTGACAGCTCTTGAAAGGATATATTTATGGACTTTGTGGAGGGTTTGCCCAAATCTGATGGCTATACTATTATTCTGGTAGTAGTCGATCGATTTACTAAGTATGCACACTTCCTGCCTCTTAAACATCCATTCACTGCTGTGCAAGTTGCTACTACATTTTTTCATAATATTGTCAAACTCCATGGGCTACCGAGGACTATAGTATCTGACAGAGATAAAATCTTTACAAGCTTCTTTTGGCTAGAACTATTCAAATTGCTCAACACTAGCCTGCATCTCAGTTCTGCTTATCACCCTCAAAGTAATGGTCAAATCGAGAGAGTCAACCAATGTGTTGAAATGTATTTGAGGTGTGCTGTTCATGATGCTCTAAACCAATGGAATAAATGGTTATCTCTTGCAGAATTGTGGTATAACACCTCATATCACACAGCTTTGCAGTGTTCTCTATTTCAGGCCTTATATGGTACTTCTCCATCTCCAGGGCTAGTACCTCAGTTAGATCAAGCCACTAATTCAGATGTGGTTGCTCATTTGAAGGAAAGGCAAATGTTTTTGGAATCCCTGAAATCACATCTTCACAGGGCTCAAACTCGAATGAAACATTATGCTGACAAAAACAGAACTGAAAGGGACATGGTGGGTGATCAAGTTCTGTTAAAACTCCAGTCTTATGCTCAAAGTTCAGTTGTTAACAGGCCTTGTCCAAAGTTGTCATTCAAGTTTTTTGGACCCTTCAAGATTCTTGAGCGCATTGGATCGGTTGCTTATAAACTTAAACTCCCCTGAAGACAGTCAAGTGCATCATGTGTTTCACATTTCTCAGCTCAAGCCCTTTACACCGAATTACTCGCCAGTGTACCACCAGTTGCCTGATCAGATTGCCTTGGATTCAGTATCAGCAACTCTTGTGCACATCTGGGAACGTCGTCTGGTGAAGAAGAGCAATGCAGCAGTGGTTCAAGTCCGTGTTTCATGGGCAGGTCTACCAGATACTCTCACCACTTGGGAAGATTATTATGTTCTCAAGCAACGGTTTCTGTCAGCCGCATTCTGGAGTCCAACTGCGGTCTCAGAGGGGGGGGGGGGGGGGCAGTGTCACGACTGATCCTACAGCCGCGCCACATCAGGCGGGAACGAGCAGCCCAGCGACGGATTTGAACAACTCATGAAGCAAAGCTCACGAGCGCGACGCCGGCCCATGAAGCCCATCCAGCTTTTGAATAAAAGACAGGGCGTGCGGCGAGAGCAGGACAGCTCAAAATGAAGTTTCATTTTCCCCAACTAACTTCTCTCTCTAGATTCTCACCTACCTCAATCTGTATCTGTGCTAGATCATACCTCTGAATTTTGGTTTGGATCGGTGAATAATAGAGGAGAGAGCAGATTCGGTCGCTTTGGCTGGATCGTTGTGTTTTGTTGTTTGTTGTTGATTTATCTCGGTTGTTCGTCTTCGATTTTGATCGGATATTACAGAGATGATGAATGAGAAGGCCAAGATGGAGAGCAAGCTGTCCTCGGTGGCCCGTTCATGGAGGGAGGCGTGCAGGACGCCTGCGACGACGCCTGCAGCATCTGCCTTGACGCCTTCTGCGACAGCAACCCCTCCACGGTCTGCATCTGCCGCCGGTGAAATTTTTCGTCTGGTTGGCTTAAGATCGACGCGCTTACCGCCTGTGTTTTCTGGTCTTTGCTTTTCCTCGTGCAGGTTACGAGCTGCAAGCATGACTACCATCTCCAGTGCATTCTTGAGTGGTACTGTAATGTTTCTGTTGCTTAATGTGCCATCCTATTATTTTTTCCTGCAAAGACTGTTATTATGTTTATGCTACCAGAACTAGTTATCTTCTTTCTCTGAAGCAAATGACCTTGATTTGTGCAGCAATTGTTTTAATCTGAATGAATTCTTTAATTTCCATGGTTCATGTTAATAAGCTAACTGCATTTGGATTATAAACTATTATGAAACTGATGCTTGAGGAGAAGTACTATTAGAATGCATGATTTGAATGTGAAGATGCGTTCTGTGCACTCTATTTTTTCGTTTGCTGTGTGTAACTTGCCCATTGAAGTTAGAAATCACCGTACATATCTTAAGCATCTAATAATCTTAACAGCCTGAATGTCCACTTTAGTGTGGAATTTTGAACACATCCTAGAACATATGATCGAAGGGGAGCACTGGATATGTGGTAAAGTTGTTGTCTTATGACCATGAGGTCATGGGTTCAAGTTCTGAAAACAGCTTCTTATAAAAATGCAAGGAAATGCTGCGCACAAAAGACCCAAAGTTGTCAGACCCTTCGCCACACCCTGTACAAGTGGGAGCTACATGCACCGGGCTGCCCTTTTTATTCTAGAATGCTAGAACATATGATTCAGATATTGCATTCTTTGAGCGTTTTGTTTTGCTAGTTGGGTGGATCATGTGATAGCAGTTTTAATCAGTAAACTTACTACTTCGATGCAAGATTACTTGACTGAGATGTCCTTCTGAATTTTCTGTAAAGCAAGATTTGTTTATTGACTTTGTGTCATATGTGCCAGAATCTCCTAGCTGGGCAATTCTACACCTTCTAGATTCTCTATGGTTCAGGCCATGAAGCCATTGCCTGGAACTCAGAATTTTGAGAGGCTTTGGTCCTGGAACCACTGGGATATGTGATAAAGTTTTTATTTTGAATAATAAGAAAATAAATTCAAGGTTCTGTCTGTTGGAGTAACAAAGAATAGTCTATCTGAATTCTGTAACGGAAATATTAAATATATTTTATTGGTAGGATGGTTACACTGACAACCAAATAAAAATTAGAATTTGAAACGAAGTTCTTTCTATTTCAGATTATTTAATTTCATAGGATTTAATCATCTTTTTGGAGAAGTTAGGAATAAATTGCATTTCTAAAAATCAATCTTCAACAATTATATACTGAAATTGCTAATATTGTTAATCATGTTAGAAGTTACAGCTTCAGAAGAATTCCAATGTATTCTAACTCGTGTAAAATAATCTAGGTGTCAGAGAAGCTCCCAATGCCCCATGTGTTGGCAGCCTATAAGCATGAAAGATCCTACGAGGTGGAAATATTGTTTATCATGTCTGTCTGTCTCCTAAGCTGCTGAACTTTTTGTGGTTCTCACTCATTTGACGTGCTGCAGTCAAGAGCTGCTGGAGGCTGTTGAACATGAGTGGAACATGCAAGCTAATCGTTCACGTACTACTGCTGTTTTCCGCCATCCAGTGCTCGGTGATTTTGAGGTGTGACATGCTTCTGAATTCCCTGGAGATATTTTATATTGCAGCCGGAAAGTTTTCTGCTCCGAATGTACATTTAATTCATGCAATTATATCGTTTTCATTTTCAGATTCCTGTTGGGGCAGATGATGCTGAACTTGAAGAACGCATTATACAGCACTTGACTGCTGCAGCTGCAATGCGCAGGTCACACCGTCATCACAGAATAGATGGGCACCACAGCAGATCAGGAGCAAATAGTCGTCCACGAATTCTGGTGCTTCCAACAGACGAGGTTACTATTGATAGTCCCATGCGTGCAGCCTTCAGCCAGGAAGAGAACCGTGAACAATCTCCTTCCATAGTTGCAGCTCGTTCTTTAGCCACTATTGTTGAACAGGAGCGTACAACTGGAGCTTCAGAGAATTCTATCAATCGATCCCTTCATTGTTCTGCTCCTGATAGTAGTGTTGCATCAAACAATAGGTTAGTCCTACATCCTAGGCTGCAATGCATGTGCTGGTTTCCTTTATTTGTTTGTTATTGCTGAATGTTTATGGTGATCAGGATTTCTGAGAATCAGCCTGCACCTGTTGATCAGGACAGAGCAGGACCATCTGATGTGCAGTCATTCTCGGATACACTGAGATCTCGTCTGCAGTCTGCATCCATGAAGTACTCTCCAAATCCATTAGGACTCCTGCCATATGTAACACAGGCATGTGAAATCTTACTTGCGAACATTCTTGATAATGGGCAGGTACAAGGATTCTATTGCCAATAGTACAAGTGGATGGAGGGAACGGTGGTTTTCTCAGAGTAACACTATATCGGAATCTCAGTTCTGAGGTAAGGAGGGAGGTCAATGCCGGGATTGCTGCAGTGTCTCGCATGATGGAAAGGCTAGAAACAAAGGATGGGACGGGGCCCTCTGCTCCCTCTTCACGCTCTGGTTCTCAGTGAGACCCCTTATGAACTTTGGGATCACTGTTACAACTGTAAAGACAGGTATTCCCTCTATTTATGCTGTAGTCAGTATGCAATTCAGCAGTCAATGTTGAATTGTACACTGATAGTCTCATATCACTGAAATAATTCAATAGCTTCTCCAACTGCTTTTAAATTGAACCTGTTTTGTTTCAGGTCCAATCTTTGAGAGAGAGCATCTGTTCAGAGCACCTGAGTCCAGCGATGCCTTCATGCTCTCTGTTTAGGTTCATGCTTCAAAAATTTGTTCGACTCCTGCGTCCAGGTCACAGGTAGGAACATATGCGCGTCGAATGGAATTTTTACACATTTTTTTCCCTGTGTATAAGATATTCGCAAAGATGTAATGAGCTGGATGTAGCTGCAACGATATGAATGTGGGTTGTGCAGTCCCTGTCCATATCCATATAAACAAATGAGTGCGAAAGGATTGTTTTTCATGGACGGTATACTCTATAGTAATTCAATAATCTTGGGGGTTTTTTGAACCTAATAATCGTGAGTTCTTGACCATGAGAAGTGAAGGAACTGAAACTTTGCTGATAGTCGTCCACTGGATTCTATGCTCTAGTACGGTCCAGGACTCATGCAGAACCACTACTGTCCGCTACTCACTAAAGCTGCGCCATATAATGATGTGTGCTAGTGTGCATGTAATTGCTCAGTACTAGTAGTTCACATGTTTCAGCTCGGTCAAAACAAATAAATATTGAATAATAATAGCACTGGGATCCATGATAAAAAAAAAACAATAGCCCTGGGATCAAAGTGGAGCCAGGGAAAACGTAGAGAACCCTTGGATCAAGGTTTGACACCAGCAAACTAATACAGCCCTCACGTGGGCAACAATTCCTCAGTCGATGCTCACCACAATAACTAAACCTTGGTTAGCAGTAACTAAACAACAAGCAAGCTAGTACTCGTAAACTAACAGGAGTATTCTCCGACCCCAGCCAGACACGAAGCCCGTACCCACCGACACCGACGGAACCCCGACGCCGTGGCGGGTGGCCACTTGGCCACGCTCGCCTGGCTCGCGACCGTCACAACGAAACACGACCCGGCGCCTTCTCTTTCGTTCCCTTGCCTTGCTCGCCAAGATCGCTGTCATAACCCACCCAGCTCGAGGGAGACGGAGACGGAGCCAGCCTCGTCTTTTTGGCTCGTTTCCCCTCGCTTTTCTCGTATCCTTGCTCCCTGGAGGGCGAAACCGTCGGGTTCCGGTGGTTGCGTCTGCACTTGCAATACTTGGCTTGGGCTCAAAGGGTACAGGTACAGATACAGCGCGTGGAGGAACAACAAACAGAGTGGACATCGTCATGCGCGCAAGGCACATTTCAGTTAAAGAATTCGGAGCTGGTGTTCGTCGTTGGTGCGTCCGAGCCACGGCGCGCGTAAACATCACGAGATGGAAGTAAAGTAAAGGACACTGATGAGCGTTCGTTCGTACGCGCCGTAGATTATCCACCGTCCCAAAAGACAAACCGTGCACATCAGTAACGAAGAAAAAGCACGCAGAGCATCAGACGCGACTAGGGGCACTGGAATCTCTTTGGGAGACTCGGCCGGGCCGGGTAGCTTAGCGTGGGGAGTAACCCCCCGCGTCAGGTCAAGCGACCGGCCGGCGGTGACGCGTCCGACCGAACCATCGGAAAAGAGATGGCTCACTTGACCCCTCTCTTTTTTCTCCAATAATTGGACCGAACAAAAAGGAAAAGAGACCGCATGATAATTGCTTCTGCATGATAAAAAGAGGGGTTTCGTGGGTCTAGCTACGCAGCGATCGATTACTTGGTTTCTGCTGGTATTTCGCCGTGGTGGAGCGGCTTCTTCCTGCCTGCCGCGAAATGTGTCGGTGTCACCGTCACGGGCAGCAGAAATGTTTGGTTTTGTACGGTGCTGTCCCTGCGAGTTTCTTCGGAGCGCCGCACGCACAGATGCCGGACCCGATACGATCGGCCAATTGACGGCCGTTTTTGGGTTGCGGAACCGACGAATCGCACGGTTCGGCCGGTGGCGACCGTCCAACAACGAAGCTTTCATCAAGAGACGAGACCATGTCCAAACTGCCACGCTAATGCTGTGTTGTGCATGCCGTGCGACGGGCCTCGACAGTCGGCAGCCAAAACGTGGTGCTCATATTCTCTCACGGATGGCACGCCCATTTTATTTTATTTTATTTTCATCTTGAACAAAAGACAATGTCAGTTCAAAAAAAAAAAAAAGAGAGAACAAAAGACTGTGTGTTTCTGTGCTGTGGTCACGACGGCCGCCGACGTTGCTTTTGGCGGCGACCTTGCTTGCTTCTCCGTTGTGTTGACCTGTTGAGCGCGGGTGAACCGAGGGTGTGTTGTTTGGAAGGCAGTTCGTTCGTGCATTTTAATCTTAATTACTATACTGTACATTGCGAACGCACATGGCGGCCGCTCTTGTGTTGCGTAGTAGCCTCGTTTGACCTCTAGATCACCAGCAAAAAGAAAAGCAAAGCAAAGAAAAGGGTGATACAATACTCTACTGACATGGAATAGAATGACAACAAAGCTCATGCATCGCGTCTTGATCCGGTTCTGGGGCCACCTAACATGCGGGCGAGCGCACTTGACCTGAGCAGTCTGTCACTATCGTTCCAGCCACCCTTCCCGTCCGGAAACCAAGTGTTTTTTACAGGCACCGACGGCGTGCGCAGTAGAGGAAGTGAGGAACCGAGTCGATCCGTTTTTCGTGGAGAGTTGCAGCGTTTCTTTTCTTCTAGCTCTGCTGAATGAGCTCGCGTGTCCTGATATTCTCTCGCGAGAGGTGTACACGAGCAGTTAAATACGGACACATACAAGTTGCTGGTGAACTTTTTGACCAGAATTTCCTACGCCAAAAGTTGGTAGCTAACCAGATATCCAAGCGACTCTTCCCGTGACGTCGGGGGCGCCAAGCCGCCGGGGCTCGAAACGCGCGGTGAAAAAGTGTCGGAAATCGGCGGAAGCGCCACCGCGCGCGGGTTTGCGGCCAAAACCCAAAGGCGTTGCCGCGCAGCGGCCGGGACTTGGCTCTGGCAGTCAGTTGGGTGCGGGGGCGGATCGTCGTCGCGTGCCCGCGGCAGCGAAACACGGGCTCATGCGGCGGGAATGGCCCCGGGCCCCGGCCACGGCATTCCATTACTTGCCCGCCTGGCCTTTTCCCGGCTTATGCACACGCGGACCTTGTGTGCGCGGATTCATATCCTCTCGCCTTTGCACCTTCTATCACAAATTTTACTATACTTAATTATATTTATTTATTATATAATTAATATTTTATAATTTAAAATTATTTTTTATTTAAATTATATTAATATATTTAAAAAATAAAACTATAAATTATATAATCATTGCTCAACGTTGATTTTATAAATAATAGTTAAGATAAGTACGGTAAAGTTTGGAGCAAAGCAAGAATATGAATCCGTGTGCACGAGCGTCGTGCGCTGTGCGCGCACCGACACTCTCCCAGCTCGGGCCCGCCCGCCAGCCTGTGCTAGCTCTTCCTTTCACCCACCACACACCGCGTCTCCGTCTCTCCCTCTACCAAGTTCTCTCGCCCAGGCGGCAGCGGCACAGCTCACTCTGCTTTCTCTCTCTACAAAGTAAAAAAGGAGAACAAAAGAAAGCCTCACACCACCCAACTCCTCTCCATTTGCTTACTGTCATCTTCTCCGCTTCTCTTCCCCTTCCTCCACCACCAACAAATCGAGCTAAGCTTTTAGCAGCGAGGGCAGAGAGGAAGGCAAGCCAGAGGAACCCAACCCAACGCCGCGGCGGCGGGGGACATCAGAGCAATCGGCAGGGAGCGGAGGTCACGCGCGAAGATGGGCGCGCCGGTGCACGGCGCCCTTCTCTTCTTCCTGTTCCTGCTGATATCAGCAGGGACAGCGGCGGCGGCCACGGCCGAGCGCGACACGGCGCTGCAGGAACCCACATTGCCCACCGGCGGGGCTGGCAACGGCACCGGCGGAGGAGGAGCGGGAGGGATCAACTCCAACTCGGTCCTCGTGGCGCTGCTGGACTCGCACTACACGGAGCTGGCGGAGCTGGTGGAGAAGGCGCTGCTGCTGCAGACGCTGGAGGACGCCGTCGGCAAGTACAACGTCACCATCTTCGCGCCGCGGAACGAGGCGCTGGAGCGGGACCTCGACCCGGAGTTCAAGCGGTTCCTCCTCGAGCCGCGGAACCTCAACTCGCTGCAGGCGCTGCTCCTCTACCACGTCCTCCCCGCGCGCCTGCCGTTGGACTCCTGGCCCGCCGCGTCGCACCCCACGCTCTCCGGCGAGGAGGTCGAGCTCGCCGCCGGGGAGGGTGGCGGCGCCAGTACCATGCGCGTCGGCCACGCCGCTGTCACCAAGCCTGACGCGGTGCTCAGGCCGGACGGCGTCATCCACGGAATCGAGCGCCTCCTCGTCCCGCGCTCCGTGCAGGAGGACTTCAACCGCCGCCGCAGCCTTGCCGCGATCTCGGCCGTGCTGCCCACCGGCGCGCCTGAGGTGGATCCCAGGACGCATCGCCTCAAGAAGCCCGCGCCGCCGGTGCCCCCCGGCGCGCCACCCGTGCTCCCGATCTGGGACGCCATGGCGCCCGGCCCGTCAATCGCGCCGGCTCCGGCTCCAGGGCCCGGGTCCGGGAAGCACCACTTCGACGGGCACAGCCAGGTGAAGGACTTCATCCAGACCCTCGTCCTATACGGTGGCTACAACGAGCTCGCCGACATCCTCGTCAATCTCACCTCGCTCGCGACCGAGATGGGCCGCCTCGTCTCCGAGGGGTACGTGCTCACCGTGCTCGCGCCCAACGACGAGGCCATGGCGCGCCTCACCACGGACCAGCTCAGCGAGCCCGGCTCGCCGGAGAACATCCTCTACTACCACATGATCCCCGAGTACCAGACTGAGGAGTCCATGTACAACGCCGTGCGCCGCTTCGGCAAGGTGCGCTACGACACGCTGCGGCTGCCGCACAAGGTGGTGGCGCGCGAGGCCGACGGCTCCGTCAAGTTTGGCCAGGGCGAGGGCTCCGCCTACCTCTTCGACCCGGACATCTACACCGACGGCAGGATCTCCGTGCAGGGTATTGATGCCGTGCTGCTCCCGCCGGATGACACCAAGACGGCGCCGGCGGCCGCACCTGAAAGGAAGCCTCCCGCTGTCACGAGCCCCAAGAAGAGCAAGCTCCGGCGAGGTCAGTACCTTCAGATCTGGACTTGATCCTTTCGGCTCCGCTTCGTACCGTTTTTGATTGCACAATTGATCAAACACATGGTCCTTGCCCAGTACCTAGCCTTGAATTTACAGCTCACGCTCTAACTAGATCGATAAGGTTAGTACTAGATTACTTTTGCAATCGCATTGGGACTAATCGGCCATTTCGTTCGGTGACGGTAAGAATGTTGCCAGTGAGGGTACCGGCGGGTGTTCGGCTAGAGCGGCGGTGATTAATTTATCGGATGGTGGGTGATGAGTTTGATGCAGTAGAATAAGAGGGGTGTTAGGGTGCTTGAATTAATTAGAGCCGTTTGGTTAGATCTAATGGTTAAAAAGATAAAGGTACCTAGTCAAAGTTATTTAAGTATGGCCCGGTACCAAATATTTGTGGGCCTGTACTAATGTTTTTATTTATTTTTAATTAGAGTAAGGGTAATTTCGGAATTTTGTATTTTTGAACTTTGTATTTCTCTAACATTTGGGTCAACCGTCGGCTGCAACCGTCCACGGGGTGATAAATGAGGATAAAATTACTAAACTATCCTCTGCTAAAATTAATTAAATTCGTAATTATTAACGGCTGTGATTTGGCAAGGGTGCCGGTACCTGAGGTACCGGCCAAGCATACTAGCACGCCTCGTAGAATAAAGACGAAGGTGTAGGCATAAAATAGAAGGCTGTAATTACGGTTCCATTAGTGTCCTGCTGCCATGGCCGTATAGGAAGGCATATGGGCCTGTCGGTGCCCGTTTGGGCACCTTACTCCGGTTATTTTCCATTGGTTTTTATGCAGTGGCAAATGCTGCAGTTGTGCTTGGGTAGAAATTGAAAAAACAGGGATGGCTGAGCTTTGTGTGCTGGTAGGTTGTTGTCTTCAGCATCTCCTGGTGGTTGATACCGTTCCTGGGACTGCAAGCAACGCAGCCCTTTTAACCCACGACACATGGGCATCAATTTCCCTTTCTTGAAAAATATGAAAGGCTCATGCTCAAGCCTTGGTCACATCAGATGTTTATCATGGTTTGGGTAGAGTAGTACCTGAACTGGTTATGCTTCGTGGAAGGCAAAGCCCAATTGTGTGCCTTTGCTATGGGAAGATAGCACGTAGGTAGCCGTATTTAGGTTGCAGACACTGATCAATAAACAAAATCAATCCTGATCTGCTATCTGTGTTGGTGTATACTGCATTCAGATGATCCATATTTTACAAATAAAAAATAGCCAAAAAATAGGTGCCCTCAAAACTTCTATAGTTATCCTATATATAATCTGAGTTAAACACTCGGTTCACCCAATCCATTACTGTAGCAGTACCTTTGGAGGCCTGTGTTGACATTCAATCTGTAGGCATGTGTTAGCATTCACTGACAATTTATATGACTGCTTAGACTTTTAGGACAGTTTGCTTGTTGAATTAACCTCAAGCTTGAACGCTTATGAGCATGAGAGCACATGGTCTTGGAATTCTCTAGGCTCAGCAGTTGTCTGACCCAACATCTATCAGACCATTGAGAAATTGCGAAGACACACTTCCTCTAGACCTTGATCCATGATCTCCCATGAGATTCATCGATTACCCTACAGGTTTGCAACCTGAGAATGGTGATTGCATAATTAGGTGCATCTGATCTGTAGGTTTTTTTTTTGGTGATATCTGCCTTATATTTTGATTTTGATATTTGATGCCATTCCACCTACGCTTTATAGGTTGACTTCTACCTGCTTGTAACCTTTGAAGCTAAGTTGCCGACCGACATTGTCATATCTTTGATGCATAAAAAAAAGATATGAAAATGTGCTAAAAATGCCATCGTTCTGATTTGAGGGTTCCTTTGGAACGCAGGATTTTCACAGAAATTGCGTAGGAATTTTACAGAAATTAGTTCAATTTCACAGAAAAAATGTAGGAATAAAAATTTTTTCCTCAATCCAAAGGAGGCCTGACAGGTTAACTGATATGGCATAATATAGCGTTTAAACTAGTTACTCCACTGGAAGTTTTATTTGACCTTTCTGTTCGGCACCATATTGGTGTCATTGTTTGTTAACCACTCAGCCGGACTCATGCTTTGTTCCTTGAATGAACCACCGCAGGGAAGTTGTTAGAAGCAACGTGCCAAATGGTTGGCGTCTTCGGTCAGCGATCGCGATTCGCAAGCTGCCAGTAGACGGAGAGAAACATTGATCTCCATGATACCGAAAGACGAACCGAAACCAAATGATGGACCGCGCAGGAGCCGTCCGTCCGCATTACTATCTTTCTTTTTTTCTTTTTGGTTTAATGAGAGAATAATGAATCAGGTGGGAATGTAAACTTGGTGGTTGTCGGTGTGTCCAGAAAAAAAAAGAAAGAAAAAAGGGCAGAAAATTGTTCATACATGAAGAAGACCAAGGTCGTCTGTGTATAGGAAGGAATTAAACGTTTTGTTTTTGCTCTGTCATTCGTTTGCATCTGTTTTTGCTTTGAAAATGAGGATCTCGAGTAAACACACACATTCTTATGTTTCCATTTTGAAATATCTTTTGTTTCCCAAGGCAATGGCGAATTTGTCTTATAAATATAATAACGATATTGCAAGGCTGTGATTTGTCTCTGAGTGCATGTACGTACTACCTACCTGCATTGTTCGTAAAGACAGGTCGAGGAGAATCATCTGGAGAACATGATGGACCTGCTGAACAATAATACTAGGGAGTACTAGTGATGCTCCACTCAGAAGCAATCAATCACGTAAGCAGCTACTCGCGTTAATCAAAAGAGTGACAGCTAACGCGGAATTGACTTTGTTTGGTTTGATGATCACTTGCTACTCAGTGCTTAACAGTAACAGCAGTAGCAGTTCCATCGGGGGGGAAAAAAAAAACTGCAGTAGCAGGCAGTTCCATCCGGGAAAAAAAAAAAAACAGCAGGAGCAGTTCGCCTGAGTAACACATGTTTACGCAATGCACGTCCTTGCCGTAACCTGGACGCTGCCGCAAACCAAAAATAAATATGCCACCCCTCCCTGGCTAACCAAAATCTGTATCGAAGCGTGTGCCCTCCCCGGGAGTCAGAATCAGGGGATGGTCCCGCATCCCGATGGGCGACGCAACGGTAGCATCCGTGTTTAATAGACGGACCACTATCATCTGCCCGTTCGGGACAAGTTTGCGGGAACGGAACAACTGAAGCAAAGCGACACCGCCTGCAAACCAACTTGCTCGAGAGTGTAACGTTCTCAGTTCTCACGCGCCCGGTTCACGCGGCGTTGCCCAGCCCAGCACGTTGGTTGGCGCTGGTGATTCCGGTAAAAAACTTGGAGTACCTTACCCAGTGGGTCAGGACACACGTTCGCGCAATGCCGCGTGCACGGTCACGGTCATCGCTCGCTGCTGTTCTTTGCCGGCGCTGAAACGATCCGAGTTAGGGCTCGTTCGGGAAGGCCTGGAACGGCCTGGAACAAGGTCCATTCCAGGTGGATTAAAGAGGCCCGGTTTGAAGTCTGGTCCGCATCGGAATGGGGCTCTTCGGTTAGGCCTGGTCCGAAACGAAATCGGGCCGTTCCCAGGATTTCCACTCCATTCTCGGCCCGGAACGAAACCCTATCCCCTTTCCCCTGGATCGATTCCGAGCGACGCGAGCGCAAGTGCGAGAGAGAGCGGCGGCTGGCGGCGGCGCGCACGAGCGGCGAGCGAGCACGCTAGAAGCGCGAGGCAGCTGGCAGCGAGCGCGCGCGGCGGTTGGAGGCGCGGCGCGAGCGCAGCTGGACGACGGACACATACGCGCCGTACGACGACGGCCACCAGTGGAGGAAGTACGGCGAGAAGAAGCTCTCCAACTCCAACTTCCCAAGGTTCGTCTTTCGTTCCCAGGTTTCAGGCTCTTTCTGTGCACAAACTACTCTGTTTACCGTAACATGACATACGGTTTAAGCAAAAATGGTTAGTTCATGTAGATACTAGCAGATCTACCAATTACTCTACATGATTTTGATGGTTGATTGCGTTTATAAACTTGGTTATTGTAAGAGTGTTTAAATGTTCTTGGATCCATGGGCACAAATCCTGGCAAGTTGCTTGTCTACCTCTTGACCTTATACATCTGGGCACCTCATGTCCTCACTGTGTATTCTTGATTTCACCGTCATCTTGTGGAGTGCAAGCATTGCAACTGACAACTCACCAAAGTCAGTATCATGGTAAAATAGTGCAGACCACTGGGAGCAAGAAGCCCTTGTATCACCGTCATCCTGTACGATCACTGGGAGCAAGAAGCCAAGAACTTGACGTTTTACTGCCCTCCAAATTATTATGGAAAATAGTGCAAGGCTGCTTGTATGTTGTGTAGTTTAGTCCGGAAACATTCTTGTATTTTGGTCTGGAAACGTTCCTGTAACCGAACGCTGTATTTAGTCCAGATGGATTGATTCCTTGTGGATTTGAGTCAACGAGTGGATCGAGTGTAACCGGATGGATTCACTTATTCCAGGTAGTAACGAAACCAACCCTGTAATAAATCCTCCACCAGCCGAACGAGCCCTTAGGCCTCGTTCGTTTCGGCCTGGAATGGCCCGGAACGCGGCCTGTTCCACCCGGAACGGTTCGGCCTGTTTCGAAACCAAGTCCAAACAGAAATGGGCGTTCGGTTTGGCTTGGTCCAGATTGGAATCGGGTCATTCCCGGCCTTTCCATCCCAGTTTCGGCCAGGATTGAAACCCTACCATCTTACCTCTGCATCGGATCCTGGCGACTGGCG
>BCLG01002086.1:0-50288 GCA_001602295.1 Zoysia matrella
GGAGGCCGGAACGGTGATGGAGCTGGTCGCCCCGTCCATGGACGGCGGCTTCCCGGGGGGTGACCTGCTGAGGGGCATCCACATTGCGTTGCTGTGCGTCCAGGCAGATCCGGCGGCCCGGCCGGTGATGTCGTCGGTCGTCATGATGCTGGGCAGCGACACAGTGGCCCTCCCGGCCCCGTCCAAGCCGGCGTTCTTCGCCAGGAAAGGTGGCTCCAACGCAACGGCCGTGTCCACGGTGTCGCTGCAGGGTTAGCCCCGGGAGTCCGGAACAATTTTCAGATGACAGCAGAACAGAGTTAGAAACGGTGTCGCTGCAGAAGTGCAGGGGCACGCCAGGAAAGAGGAAAAGATGTTAAGAGTGATTTTGGATGGTTACGTGGCTATTAGACCATCTCCAACCTGTCTTTTATTTTTTCACTCCCTATATGGATCATGGATGGATAGAGAATCCTTCATCTAATTTTCAATCTCTATATTTCATCACACTCCAACCGGTTCTCTATTTTAATATCTCTATATCTCATTCAACTATATTTTATTGTTTATATGTAACTAACTTTTCCAGTGGCAATATTCTAACAGCAACTATGATCGCTAACATATCAAAAAAGTTGTTCGAGAGACATTACAAAAGTCTTTAACTTAAACAAGTCATTACCCGAGCAAGAGTTAAACAGGTCAGTGCCCAGCAAAAGAAGCACTTTCTAAGCAGGAGCTCCACCAAAGCGTCTATATTACATACAAAAGAGAGCACGAGTTAAACATGGCAGTGCCTAGCTAAAGAACCACTTTCTCGGCAGGAGCTCCACCAAAACGTCTATATTACGTACAAAAGAGAGCACTAGTTAAAGAATCAGTGCCTAGCTAAAGAACCACTTCTTCAGCAGAAGCCTTCACCAGAACATCGAGCCTCTTGCATTCTCCGGTAGTATTGCTGTTGTACCTCACTCATGCCAGTCCATGCTCATCACTTCACCATCTAGTTGCCATTCTTGCAATTCTAACCTTTGCTTCTCAAGTTGTGTTTTCTACCTTGCTTTCCCTCACGAACCTGCTTTCCTGCGATCACACAAATGGAATCCATACGATAGGAAGAAGCAGCATAGGAAATTTCACCTCTCGGGAGATGCCGCGAATGGCGAATCCGTGGCGACGGTTGCTCCATACCAAGAGTAAGAGGGAGCGGGATAGAGGTTCGGTTGGAGCTCGTTTTCTTCCCATTTTCTCTAAAAAGAATGATAGAGAACGGTTTCCAGGAGCGGTCGGAGATGCTCTGCCGGTGCTATGAAAGTCTGGTGGCACCAGTGCCGTGAAATTTTCTTCCGTATCGGAGGCACGGCAGCCTTCTTCTACCCACCACAGTGTCTATGAATGCCAGGGCCTTAGCCTGAGTGGACGATGGTGGTAGGCTGGCGTTTTGGAACTTCCATGTTATTCGAGGGTGTGCTAGGATTACCATGGAAGTTTCAAAACAATTTTTGTCAAACCCTATTTTTGCTTGCTTAATTTCGAGTGTTCAAAATTATGATGCACTTTAGCAATTAATGCATTCCAGTAGAACATTCATTTTGGACTAGAGTATCTTGACAAATTTAACCAGAGTATTCAATCCCTAGCAGCATTCCATGGACTCGGTATTCAGAAACTTAGGCTGCTATCTAGGGTGCTGCTCTGAAAGTGTAAGCCCATTCACAGAGATGTTCGTTTCCAACATGGAACTAGACCTGTCATAGACATAGCTGCTCTTATCTAACGGTGAAGCTGAAGGTGATCCTCTCGGGAAGAAGAATGCAGGCTCCTCCGGCGGTTGAAGCTCCATTCCATCCCTGGTTAACATGAACACGGCGGTTGATATGTCAGGCCTGTCATCAGGGTCTACCTGGACACACAGCAGGCCGACGTGGATACATCGCAGTGCCTGGCTTCGACCGTATCCATTCAACGATTGGTCCAGGATCTGCGGTATTGACCCTTTCGTCCAGTGATCCCAGATCTGTCACAAGATCATCCTGCAAAGGTTAATTCTTCACTGAAAAAGAGATGCACAGCGAGATGAACTGGCCCAGGCATTTACATAGCTCAGGAGATTCACGGCGCTGTGATCGCCAAAGCTACAGTTGCTTCTCCTTGTCACGATCTCAAGGACTAATACACCGAAGCTGAAGATGTCGATCTTGGGCGATACGTGCCCGTGCATCGCGTACTCCGGTGCCATGTAGCCGCTGCATGCAGAGGATGTGGGGCAGGTCAGTTAGCTTACGTTCGGAAAGCCATGCTTGCAGCATGGCGCGCCATGGAGACGTTTGTCGCACGAGCTTAGCTTACAATGTCCCAACCGCTCTGGTTGTCTGAGTACGGGTGTGGCCTTCTCCTAGCAGCCTCGCCAGCCCAAAGTCCGCGATCTTAGGTTCCATGTAGTCGTCGAGAAGAATGTTGTTCGGCTTCAGATCTCGGTGGATGATCCTCATGCTCGAGTCCTCATGGAGATACAATATCCCCTTGGCAATTCCAAGAATGATGTTGTACTGTTGCTCCCATTGGAGGACATTTCTCGTACTATTATCTGTTATGACCAAATGTTCAGTTTATATTAGATGTTGCTGAAGTTAAATAATCAGTATCCCTGTGACAAAGTTCGGGAATGAAAATTGTCTCCGTAATGTTAGATCCCTGTGACCTATTTTTATGTTATTTTCATTTTGCGAAGATTGGTAACCTAATTCAACAGAACTGCTTTATTTTTGTTACTAGTTGGATGGTAGCGACGGGGAGCCCTGGCTCAGTGGAAAATTTGTTACCTTGCAACCGAGACCCTGTGATGTCACGGGTTTGAGTTCTAAAAACAGTCTCTTGCAAAAATACAGAGAAAGACTACGTTAAAAAAACTCAAAGTGAACGGACCTTTTCTCGGACCTGCGCAAGCAAGAGACACGTGCACCAAGCTGACTTTTTTTTTTAGTAGTTCGATGATAGTGCAGCGAGTTACCGTAATTCTCATCTCTTTTTTCGCTCATACTTTGAAGGGTCAGTGATATTTCCCATCATTCTTATCTAGTACGGCTAGAGACATATTTAACAGCACTCATGCAGAGAGGATAAACATGTCCTTAAGATTAATGAAGCAACAGATACTAGAAATTATATTTACAGTACGAAACTTATGAACAGCAAACTCCAGATATGTAACTGAACAGATGAATGAAGAGGAAAATACCAAATAGAAAGTTGTCGAGGCTCCCATTCTTGACGTATTCATAAACGACCAATGTATCATTCAGATGTGAGCAAAATCCCAGTAATCTGACAAGGTTCTTGTGCTGAAGCTCTGCCAGTACCAGCACCTCATTGTGTAGCTGATGCAATGCATGCCCTGTTCTTCTTAAAAGTTTCTTGACTGCTATCTCTTCCCCATCAGGGAGTATCCCCTGAACAGATCGAAACAAAATATCCTTCAAAGAAGGCATGATTTTACGCTAATTCTTTTCTCGTCATTTTCTCCCTCGATTGCTTACCTTGTAAACTGTACCGAAACCACCTTCTCCAAGCTTATTCGTCTCTGAGAAGTTTTCAGTCGCCTCTTGCAATGTCGACAAATGGAACACCGTGAATTGTGCATTCCCTATTTTCTTCAATGCTGGTGCCATATGACAAGAGTTGCGTAAGGACAAAATCCAATCAATCGGGGTTGTGAAAAGATAACATTGGTACCCACGGTGATAGTTATCTGTCCCCTTAATCCTTCGCTTGAATCTGAAGCGCAGGAGAAAGACAGAAAGAATCAACAGTAACACAACGGAGCCAGAGATGCCTGCCGAGATTCCGGCTACAATCCGGTTCCTCCCTGCGTACACCCACACATGATTTCCTCAAGTAGACAACTTTGAAGTTAGATCATTGTGAAGACATCAGGATTATATGATTTTGTAGATTTTGACAGTATTTGAGATTTAAAATGTACTAATTCTGGTTTTAAAATATCGACACCGTTGATTTTTAATATTATTTTTGACCATTTATTTTATTTAAAAAATTATTTAAATGTGTAAAATTATTAGTCGTGTTTTAAATATATTTAATGATAAAATAAATTATAATAAAATATAATATTTATTATATTTTTTAATAAGATAAATATTCAAAGACGATGTTACACGTCAACTGCGTTGATATTTTAAAACCGGAGGAGCACCCGAACAGGAAGAATGGAACAAATGTTTGTTTTAGAGAAAAACAAGAACAAACGAGTGTGTCAACCTTTTTCAGACTCTGGAGTAGCAGGTGAGAGCGTGGCCGCCGATGGCGCGGCAAGCTGCAGCATCGCCCGGCCGTCGTAGATCGGCGACACGCTGTACCTCAGGAAGCACCACACTACCGCAGCTTTGTTTGACTGGGGCCTCCCGCCCACCTGCCGCAACGTTGTCTGGAGGATCCCCAGGCAGCCACGGCACTGCGCCGGCGTCAGGTCCGGCGTGCACTGCGCAATCCCGTAGATCTTGGGGTTGAAGGCCATCTCCGCGGTGGCGAAGTACTTCCTCGTCGAGTTGGTCGCCGTCGCAGCCCTGTCGACCAGGGCGGTGAAGGTCGCCGTGACGGCGGCGGTGAACCAGGCATCTGAGGCGTTGACGCTCTTCTCGCTTGTTTCGATCCAAGTACTGGAACAAGTTCACGAATTTATTTGAACGCCTCACAAACCGGATGAAATCGATGTACTACAAAAATGTGAAATTATTTCTGGAGCTGTTAACACGTACACTAATTTCGAGACGATCCATTGGTCCTCGTTGAGGAAGTCGAGGAACTGGCTGCCGGCGAAACGGAGGTGGCAATCGTCGCGGAGGACAGTGACGCCCTTGTCCAGGGGACAGCTCAGCTGCGCACCCTGGAACGCCGCCGCGACACAGGCGGCGCAGGCGGACGCGTTCGTGTCGCCGCGGCAGAGGGCCAGCCCGTTGGCCTGGTAGGATGCCGAGCCGACGGCGGCGGTGGCGAACCCCGCTGGCGAGGTGGAGGCGTTGGAGGGGAGCTTTGAGGCGAGGAGTTTCAGGTTCGCCTGAAACATGCCGTTGGCCGTATAGGGGGTTTGGTCGCAGACCGTGGTGGCCTCGCTCGGCAGCAGCCGCAGCAGCACCGCAATGGCGGCGACGGCGACGGCATGGAGGCCAGCAACCATCGCCAGCGGCAGAGGAGGGCGCCTCACTTTTTCTTCGCCCGGCACAGCTGCTAGCGGATGTTCCTCTCACCCTCGTCAGACAGCAGAGCGTGTGGACTGGCGGTTTCGTGGAAGGGTGCGTTCGGGTTTACCCAAATTTTCAGGTTGGATAATTCGGGTTTTTAAAATTTCGAATTTTTAAAAATAATACCTGAATTTCACTCGAGAAAAACTCGACAATTTGGGTATCCGATATTTCGGTTCGGATTCGAGTAAATCCGAATTACCTGAATTTGCAATGTCATATTAAATTACAATTATAATTGATGTCAGTAAGATTCTCCTTCTAGGAGGAGTGTTTTTGTGCCTTTTATATTAATCTGTGGATCGGTAGTTAGTACGCACATCAAAAACAAAGTGATATTATTACATATATAAGTTTGAAGTACTATACGCCTTCAAAAAGGTCTAGCATACATAGACTTAGATGTTAGAAAGGTATGCAGGGTTTCCTATTAGAACAAATTCAATCAAGTTGGAAAGTAATTTTTATGATCTTTTAGTAAGATGGACCAAAGGAAGGCTTTCACCCCTTTCAACAGTTTTCAAATTTAGTCGGACACTAGCACGCATCTATACAGGCCCTTGGCACATAGCCAACACATTTCAAAAACATGGGCGCCTACGCCCACTCACACGCCGAAGATATCATAGAAAACTAATCATATGGTATTCGAACAAATAGCATGTCAATACCGTGACAACGGTATATCCGGAAGGATTTTACACTCTATAGAGGTTATACACTGTACTCACAGGTTATGCTCTTCGTGATCAACAGAGTCGCATAACATTTACCTCATGACTATATAGGCTTTCACAGATTTCACCTAAGATGTACATAAGGGCTATCCGTCGGAGTATCGCCCTCTTGATGACGTGACAGTACATTTCCAGAGCCGAATCGTGGGATTACTACAACCACGTCTTCTCTTGATCTCCTACTACGCCGGGTATTACCAAACCAGGGGCTATATCCGTGAGCTTACGGTTACATGACGCGAGCAATTACATAGTCAAAAGCCAGGCAACGAGTTATTTCACGCCTTTTTCTTGTCCCCTTTTATCCTACCGACCTCCTAGTGGCTCGATGTGGAATATTTATATAGCGGGGATAAGTCCCGCCCATTCGGGTTTTTTGGTTGCAAGTCGAGCGCTAACGAACCGGTCTTTATATGGCAGAGGTGGCGTGCTCGTCCACGGCGATGGACCAAGCCGGAGCCTACACACCTATCACCATCACCTCTTGTGAGCCCCACCCCACGGCCAGAACCACCCATCTTCACCTAGCACAAGTTGTACTAATCCCACCCCATTTTATTTTACTCACGTCACCAAACTTATTTTAACACATTTCATAAATAATCGGTGTATGGTATGGTGATGCATTGCATCACATAAGGGTTCTTAAGCAATCTAATATTCAAAGCAACTTTTCGTTCCTTAAAAGATTTTAAGAAAGAAATTCCTATGGTTAACAAGGGTTCGTCATCAACCGGCTAACAAAGTGGCAAGTTATATTAACTACAGCAAGTAATTGACATTAATATAAACACCTAGTAGCAAGTGAGTGTACAGCTACATAATGTTTTAACATAGTTTATAAAATAGATGCAAGCATTCGGCTCTATGGGTGCAATAGCAAAACATGGGTTCAATATGATTCAATGGGTGTTAGGACTTGCCTTCAGTGGCGTCCTCAAGCTCTTCCTCGTACACAGGCTCTTCGGCTTCTCCTTCCTCGGGCTCTTCGTCAGCTACAAGCAACAAACTACTATAAGCCTACTAAAAAAAGCTACAAGAACCATAAATAAAACGAGAACCAAGTACAAACATGGAGTTTGGATGGTTTGGAATGGTAGTGCTCGTAATGATGGTTCTAATGGTATGTTGGTTGCTGTGATTAGAGCTAGGATGTGGCGGCAAAGTGGCCGACAAGGTGGCTGTGACAGACTGTGAAAAGGCTGCGTGGACACACGGCTCGGCCTGTGTCCACGGCCACTGGGCACGTGCAGGCCCGAAGTTGTGAATGGGTCTCATGGACACATTGTCCGGCCTGTGTCCATGACCGTTTTCTGACATCGTTGGGTGAGCTAGGAACGAGTTATGGGTCACATTGTCGGAGCCGTGTCCAGGCTTCTGGACACGTGCGTGAAGTCCGACAGTGGCCCAGCTTTGGGGCACATGGTGGACACAGTGTCCGAGCCCGTGGACACGTGATTGTGTCCGTGTTCGTGGACACAGGGTCGAGATCGTGTCCGTGTCCGGGTCTGTGGACATGGGGTCGTGACCGCGTCCGTGTCCGTGTCTGTGGACACGTGACCGTGTCCGTGGACACGCGGCTCTGACCGTGTCTGGGGACACGAGGCTGTGGCCGTGTCCGGGCCTGCGGACTCCAGGTCAAAGTCAGCGCACGGCCAGGTCGGGTGGACACACATTGGCTGCCGTGTCCAACTCCTATCGCGTGCGTGCCTGTGAGTGTGCATGTGAGACCTGGGGTCGCGCGGCCCACTGGTCGGAGATGAGGGCCACGCCCTCTTCCTTGGGCGCGCGCCGGTGGCACGGCATGGGACAGCACCCTGCTGGGGCTGCTACCGGCTGGGCCAGAGGCTGCGAGGGCAGTGGGCCTAGAGTGCGGCTAGTGTGGTGGTGACGGTGGTGAGCTCAGAGGAGGTGGCGGCGAGCCAAGCCAGTGGTGGGGGCGCGCTAGAGGCGCGTGGAGGGGCGGTGTCGGTGAGATGGGTGAAGGGCTCGACGAGAGGACTCCTCCTTGGGCGAGGAGCTGCGCACGGGCTCCAGGAGCATCGTGATGCACTCCATTTGCCCTGGGGCAGTGCCATGGAGATCGGCACCTTGAGCCGTGCGGGTGCCGGCGGCGGCTCACGTGGAGGGAGCGATTGGGGCGTGCAATGGCCGATTGGTGAGCTCAGCAAGTTTGCGTGGCGTGCAGTGGTGCTAATGGGAGCTCGCGCAGGGCCAATGGGCGACAGATTCGAGGGGAATTGGCGGCGGCACAGGGTGGCCGGTGACGGGGAAGAAAGGGGAAAAAGCTCAAATTAGGCGCAATGTGGGCGAGAGGGAGAGACCTGAGGGGTGCAGCAGCACGAAGAGTGTGCACAGTAGCAGAAATTTGCTTTTATAGCCGGCAAACCGCGCGGAGAGGCCTGACCATCACGGCGCGGCTGCGTTAAAGCGATGTCGCGCCTTGATGGCGAATTCCGCCAGCTGGAGCGGCTGCAGGGCAGCTGGCCCGCCCCGTGGCGTGCTGAGGGGTCGCTGAGGTACGCCGGGGCGTGAGGTGCGGCCAGCGCGGTGCCATGGCGAGCGTTTCCGACCGGCAGCGCGCGACATCATTGCGGTGGCCTCAATGGCGACGTGACAGGGCGAGCGGGAGTGGACGCGGGTTAATGGCCGTCACAGCGGGTCGCAATTACTTATTTACCATTAAAAGATAGCATAACTCCTTACCATCTAGTAAAGTTCAAAGTTATTTATCCGCATTGGTTTTGAATTTTGATCCTCATGTGCAAATTTTCACCTTATTTTTTAACTAATATCTGAAGTGCGTTTTTTGTGAGATTATCTCTTATTTGTTAATATTTATTTCATATTATTTATATATATTTCTTGGGAATACATGCATATTCATAACTTTTTAATGCATCATAATTATGTACTCCTGCTCTATTTATATTCACTATTATAATGGCATGAATAAAACATAGTCATTTATATATAAAAGTACAGTGTCATGGAAAAAAAGGCTACGCAAAAAATTATTGAAAATTATACTTTTTGAACTCAGTTTAATAGCAACTTGTTCATAATAGTAACATATAAAGAATGAAATTACGATCCAATAGCAGATAAAGAACTTAATTTTTTTATTGACTTATAAGGCACGGTGGCTATCTTCTTCCTTTTTTTTTAGTCCTCTCCTTCTGGGTACAAATATAGTATCTATTCGTGCACGCACAAGGGTTCACAAAACCGCGGTAAACCGCTCGATTTTCGCGGTTTTTGACTTTACCGCTGCGGTCCGGTTTCACCGGACGATCGGTTTTCATTTTAAAAATTTTAAAAAATTTGAAAATTTGAAAAATGTCGGAATATCGAAAACCGTTAAAATCGCTCGGCTTATCGTTAAAACAGGAGGGTTTCAAATTTTGAAATCAAAACCATTGAAACCGCTCAGCTAATCGGTGAAACCGAACGGTTTACTGTAGCAATTCGTTTAAATTTTAAATTTTCGATTTGAAACGGTTTTCGACCAGTTTTTACGGTTTTCGCTGTTTTCGTCAAACCGGTCCCAACCGGTTTTAGCGGTTCAAACGAAATCATAAACCTGGGCACAACAACTCACGCACTCACGCACATCCCAACACACACTACTTTGCGTACACTAACAAACCTACAACTGCACGCAGCATCACGAACACGTCCTTCTTAAGATCATCGGAACCCATTGCAATCCGATATGCGACGGGAACATCGCACTCCTTTTGTGGCACTATGCGTGGAGAGGATTGTGCACAACAAATCAAACGCTTAGCAGGGTTTATTCCTATCAATTTATGCTACTGTTGGTGTGATGCAAACACAGTAGAAATACTTTTCATAAAAGATATTTTCACCCGAGCCGAATATACTATGTTTTCGGAGTTTTTTCCGACTTGCGCACTCTAGCTACAGTGTGCTATAATGTATATGCCAGAGCTTGCATAAGCCGAGCCAAACGGGGCTTAACTAACGCCACTAACATCCGACTATTCGAGATGGGGCATGTCAATGATTGTGCGACGACCCCGTCGGTCTGCGGACGCGGCGTAAATTGGTCTTTGTGGGAGTGCGACCCATGCGGCACACGCCGGCAACACCAAACTTCTTGCTTCTCTCATCAATCCGCTGAACCCCTCATCCATCCGCTGACTCCCTCCGGACCCCTTCCACTCACCCGGCCCGTGCGCGATGGGTAGTCATCATCAGCACCTCTCGGTCGCCATTTTCTTGCTTCTCGCGGCCGGCGCCGCGGGCTACCCGTGGGAGATGTGCGGCACGGTAAGCACCTTCGATCGCAACAGCACGTTCCAGGCCAACTTCAACCGCCTCGCCACCTCGCTGCCGAGGAACGCCTCCGCGTCACGCGACCTCTACGCCGGCGCCGTCGCCGGCGCCGTCCCGGACCGGATCTGGGCCATGGCGCTCTGCCGCGGCGACGTGAACGCCACGGTGTGCCTCGACTGCCTCACCCAGGCGTTCAGCGACGTGCAGACGTTGTGCTCCTTCTACAAGGACGCCACCATCTACTACAACCCATGTATGCTCCACTACTCCGACGTGCACACGCTCCCCACTGACGACGCCGGCCCGATGAGCGACGCGTACATCAACGTGAACAACGAGAACGTCACAACTGTCCCGTTGACGCAGTGCGCCTTCTACAACGACTCCACCATCCACTACTACCCCTGCAGCTTGCACAACTCCGACGTGGACACGCTCCACGCCGACGACATCGGCCCGACCAACAACGGGAATGCCACCTCCGACCCGGCCCGGTACAAGCGCGACGTGGCCGCCCTCCTCAACGCCACCGCCGACTACGCCGCGTTCAACTCCACGCGGAGGTTCGCCACCGGGGAAGCCGACTTCAACCAGGAGTTCCCCAAGCTGTACAGCTACGCGCAGTGCCCGCCGGACCAGCCGCCGGCGCGGTGCCGGAGGTGCCTCGCCAGGATTATTGAGGACAATTTGCAGGCGATGTGGAGCCACATCGGAGGCAGGGTGCTTTGGGTCAACTGCACCTACCGGTTCGAGACCCAGCCCTTCTACAATGGACCGGCGATGGTGCGCCTGGCGTCACTAAGCTCCAGAGCGCCGGCGCCGACGCCGGCCAATGAGACGCCTTCAGCGACCGGAGAAGGTGAGTTAAAGCGTTTAACTATTTTGTTCTGTTGACTGCCATTACAACTAGTACGGTTCAAGCTGATGTAGACTAAATCGAAATTATTTGAGTAGTGGCGGTCCAGCGGAAACTTGGTGCGCGCCAGCGCGCGAGTGCGAGGGTGATGTTTGATTAGTCAGATTGAAATAAAACAAGTCATCTTCCAACTGCTGTTGGAGGATAATCTTCGGACATCACTTTCATGTTCTAACCAAAGTAACCACCTGTCCTGCACAAGGATCAACTTGTCGATTCCAAGTACAAATATAGGAGAAACTTGAGTTTACACTGTTCCTGTTGAAATTGTTGTTGTAGCTGAACACCTAATTACCTTGATGTTTGCTCATACATTCATCAATTCACAGGAGGAAGAAAGTACGATGTGCCTGTTGTGGTTCTTGCCGCTGTGCTGGCCGTTGAGGCAGCCTCGAACCTTGTGGCCTGCCTCTATTTCTGGAGGCGACGGCAGCGAAAAACTGCGGAATCGAAAAAGCCCTGTATGTTCCTGATAATTTCTTGATTTGGCAGCAGGAAAAGCACCTTTATGTGATCAGAACAGAACTGATATTGTCCATCGATTCTTACTTGAACAGACCCCAAGTACGCCGCTGAAGCAGAGGACGCTGAAATGATGGACTCAATGATGATGGACGTCTCTACCCTGCGAGCGGCGACCGGGGATTTCGACGAGAGCAACAAGCTCGGTGAAGGCCGGTTTGGTGCGGTGTACAAGGTGCTGAACCATAAAACAATTAGATCCTCTGAGTTTTTTAATTGAAAACGAAAATGCTAATGAATTTGATTCTATAGGGTGTCCTCTCGGACGGCAAAGAGATAGCAGTAAAGCGGCTGTCGCAGAGCTCGACACAAGGTGTGGACGAGATGAAGAACGAGCTGGCTTTGGTAGCCAAGCTTAAGCACAAGAACCTGGTCAGGTTGGCCGGTGTCTATCTAGATGAGCAGGAGAGGCTGCTCGTCTACGAGTTCGTCCCCAACCGGAGCCTGGAACTGGTTCTGTTTGGTACTGAGGATGAGAATGGCGAGCGACATGGCAAAGCAGGGCAGCTAAGCTGGGAGCAGAGGTACAGGATCATCAACGGCGTCGCTCGAGGGCTGCAGTACCTCCACGAGGACTCGCAGCTCAGGGTTGTCCACCGTGATCTCAAGGCCAGCAACATCTTGCTTGACGCCAACATGAACCCCAAGATCTCCGACTTTGGCCTCGCAAGGATCTTCGGCCGGGACCAGACCCAGGCCGTGACCAGCCGCGTCGTCGGAACCTAGTCAGTACTACTCTGTTTTCACTGTCAACAGTACTCTGTTTTCACTCTGTTCATGTTCTAAAACTGATTGAAATTTTGCTCAATTTCTCGTTTGACAGTGGATACATGGCGCCGGAGTACGTGATGCGGGGGAACTACTCGGTGAAGTCGGACGCCTTCAGCTTCGGCGTCATTGTGCTGGAGATCGTCACGGGGCGGAAGAACAACGACAGCGACGACGCCAAACAGTCCGGAGATCTCTTGAACACAGTGAGCGCAAAGTGACCACCATTGCTGGCATGCTTTTCAGTTTCAGCTCATGGCTGCAAACCAACGTGCAGGTATGGGAGCGCTGGGAGGCAGGGACGGTGATGGAGCTGGTCGATCCATCCATGGACGGCAGCTTCCCGGGTGGTGACCAGTTGAGGTGCATACACATTGCGCTGCTGTGCGTCCAGGCAGATCCGGCGGCCCGGCCGGTGATGTCGTCGGTCGTCATGATGCTGGGCAGCGACACAGTGGCCCTCCCGGCCCCGTCCAAGCCGGCGTTCTTCGCCAGGAAAGGCGGCTCCAACGCAACGGCCGTGTCCACGGTGTCGCTGCAGGGTTAACCACGGGAGTCCGGAACAATTTTCAGACGACAGTAGAACAGAAGAAATGAGGACCTGGGGTACCCTGATTGGAATCCCGTAGTATAAGGGAGTCAGAGGAAAAAAAAAGGGCTACGCGCAAGAAGCATTTGCGGTAATGAGCCCTTGTTCAAAAAGTGTGGCTCATACATTATCATTAGCTTATTGAATAATGATATTCATCAATTCCAGTTCAATTAGTACAACTATGAACAATTTCACAGAAGCCATACCTGCTCCCTCTGTTTTTTATTTGTTGCCACTGTTGAATTTTAATAATATCTTTAATGATTCTTTTTATTTAAACAATTACCTCAAATGTGTAACATTATAAGATGTGTTTTAAAAACAGTCGTTAATATATTGTTCAGGTAGAATTTAGGCCTCTCCAACAGTTACCTAAAAGCCACCCTAAAATTTTGTAGCCCTAAAAGCCAGCCTCCTGCTCCTCGATTTAGAACCATCATTCTCACTCTCAATAGTTTTCTATATAATTATTACAAGTTGGATGAAAACACTTTTTTTAACCAATAGCTTTTTAGGACTTTCAAAAGGTAATTTTCAAGAGTACTAATTATGAGTTTTGTTAAGGTGCTTAGAGCATGTCCAACAATTCTCTCAAAAAATCGTCTCAAAAGGACCAGCCAAAAAAAATTCAGGATCCAGTTTTAATCACCTCCCCTAACAGCTCTCTTAAATATACTTTAAATTTAAATAAAGTGAACAACGGGTCCCATGATTAATTGCACAAGAGATGGGATCGAGGATCTCAGAGAGTTCGCTAGATCTATCTTCGAATAAGAGGATTTCCGGAGACCCTCGAAAGTAGAGAGCTGTTTAAGAGAGCTGTTGGAGAAGATTTTTTACACTATTTCTTTATATTTTGATTTAGGGAGAGTTAATGGGAAAAAAAGTATCAGACCAACAGTTTTTAGTTCAGTGCACAAAGTATAGGTAGCTCCTATTGTTAACCATTAGATCTAATCTGGTCCAAACATTGTAACAAACCTCACTAATTATACATAACTGTTGAAAATGACCATAGCCAGCATGGACGATTGCGTAAGACTAGCATTTTGTAACATATGTAAGCGAGGGTTGTGCTAGGATTAACATGGAAAATACTATTTTCGTACGCTTGATTTTGAGTATTCACAAATATAATGCACTTTAACAATACATGCATTTCAGCAGAACATTCATTTTGGACCGTGATTATATTGTGTGTCAATCATTGCATTATGGATATCAATTGCTACAGTAAATGTGAGAGGGTGAATAATACGGTAAATGAGCAGGGTAGAAAAAAAATTACAAACGAAATACTATACTTGCAGTACTGTAGCATCAGCTCTAGAGGATCAAACGATTGAAAGTGAATCTAAATTCTTTTCTCAATTTTAACATCAGGACCCCAGTCCGCGGAGGGCTTTATTCCCGTTTGGGCCATGACAATACGAAATTGGTTGGTTAAAAACCGAAAAAAGTGAAAATTATAGCAAGCAAATATGTCATCACACTGTTCACATGTTTTTATCTGTACACCAAATATAGAAAAGAAAAAAATTACTCCCTCTGTTATTTAATTGATGTCGCTGTTGACTTTTAAATTCAACTTTGATCATTCGTCTTATTCAAAAAATTTGCTTGAATGTGTAAAATTTTAAGTTGTGATTCAAATAACTCTAATGATAAATCAAATTATATCAAAATATATGAAATTTATCAAATTTTTTAATAAAACGAATGGTGAAAGTTGAATTTAAAAATCAACGGTGACATCAATTAAAGAACGGAGGGAGTATATCACAAAATTACACAAGCATGGAATTTGGAAAATAAATAATCTGTAAGAACCAAAGTTTTGATTGTGGTCACTCCGCTACAGCCAGATCAAGCACGCGAGAAAAATACTAGTAGAATTTCATATTCACCCTTGCTGTCACAGTATCACCACACATCTGTCACCTCTTTCAAACCGTTGGTGATTTCATTTTTGAAATAAGATGTGTTCTTCCGTATGCGGCCCAAATAAATATTAACAAGAAGGGCCAAAATTCAATAAACATGTACAACACGACCAGCCATATGTACCAGAGAATTGACCATAGTGGTCCCTTTCTAACCCAGTATGATGGCGCAAGAAGGAGCCACTTGAGCCAAAATTCTGCGTGGTTGCACAGCACTACCAGAGGACTCATGGCACAGACAGCAACGGCGGTCTTATGAGCAACCGGCGACAGCACTGCGAACACTCCCAGAGCGAAGGCAGCGGCGAAACATGTGACCGAAAACCTCATGGAAGTGAAGGAGATAACCATGTAGACCGTGCGGCTCTGACGGTTGAACATGGGAGAACCGCCAGCCGCGATACACATGATAGTCGCCGAGGATAATATGAAAGCTAGTGTGTTGGCCATCATGAAAGCATCGAAGGCGTACCTCCCGGCGAGAGTTGGTGTGCCTCCGTTAGTGTGATCATCGGCTATGTAGCCTCCAGGCAGGGCAAAAGTTGCGCCGAAGGCCACGGTCGCTATTAGAACCGAGATGATACTGTAGGTCTGCGTCAAATCTCTGAGTTTCTCCAATTCTTTAATCTCATGTTCAGATTTTAGTCCATGAATGTCTTGATAGTTTTTCCAGAAGTGATCCGAGCGAGAAATACCGCTCCAAGCACCGACCTTTCTAAGCGCATAGAGTATGTGTGCTTCGGAGTTCTGGCAGATGAGCAAATAAATCGACAGAGGTACCATGTGAGGGCTTACAAAAGAGCCAGTTTAAAATTAAGGGATTGATCAACAATTATTTACCTGGTTAAAAAACAAGCTCCCTGGCGGTCTCGTATTTTGCGCTATGTCTAGAGGAGTTTGCCCTTCTGCATTTGCAATGTTCAAGTCTACCTTCCTGTTAGCAAATAGAGCAGAGAACGTTAGAAGACTCCCAGATTTAACAGCCAGGTGCAGCGCAGTGTTTCCGTCATCGTCCTGCATGTTCACGATGGATGCCTGCTGCGTCTGATTCATGCATTCATCATGCAAAGACACGATCCGTCCTAACCACGGGTTCATGCACGCGTAAACCGTCCACACGTGTTCCTTCTCAACAGCAACGTGAAGGAACGTTCTCCCCGTGGCGTCGCGCAGACCAGCACTGCCGGGACACTCCCTGAGGAACAGGGCGATGGCCTGCCGTGCACCGACAGAAGCAGCAACGTGTATAGGGTATAACGCGTCGTTGTCCGCTTGATACAATGCGCCTTTGTTGGCTTTCAGCAGTTGGGAGCACGCGCTTCCTCGCCGAAGTGCCCCTGGCAAACCTGCAGCGAAGTGAAGGGGGGTGCTACCGTTTCCGTCCCTTTGCATGGTAAGGTCCTTGTTCCATCGCAACAACTTTCTTGTAAGCACTGCAAATCAGTACAATCCCTGTGTGTCAGACTAATCCGTTCTTAAATAATTGAAACTGTTTAATTACTTTTTTTAGTTACGCTTTACTATTTTTCTTATATAAAAAAATACTATCTCTGTTCATAAATACTTGCTAGTTTTGACTTTTCTTATCTTTCTGTAGCCAAATCACGTGTATCAAACAAATTTTGCTCTCGTCTGTATCAAAATGTTATTGTTGGAACAATAATTTTAATTCAAAAACAGTTATTGAGCGAGCCAATTGGACTGTAGCGGTCGCGTGCCATGCATAGAGCGCGACCGCTCACGCGGTAGATTTTCTTTAGATAGAAATGAAAGCATGCTTCTTATGAATTGTGAGCAGGCATGCTTGTGAGTACCTGGGCTTCGAAGAACCGCAGCATGTAGTGCGTTTTGTCCATTTGGTCCTGAAAAGGAGAGGAAACCGTCTTTAGCCTCATCATGCAGTGTTTGTGCCATGCTTTTCTCTTGGTTCTTTTTCAAATGGCGATCGTTGCCTTCTTCCCTTGTTTGTTTGTCCTCTTCCCGAAGGATGGCTGCGTCATCTATCAACTGGATGGCTAGGTACAGTGGTGAAATGCCATTTGTGGGGAAAGAGGCCGATTCTGGATCTTTGATCAGTAGATGACTGGCCATTTCTTTGTCTCCTCTACGAATGGCCTCGTGCAAGGCGGTCTGGTTCTTATTGTTCACCATTCTTAGGAGGGTTCGCACTTCACACTCGTCTTTGGCAAGACCAATAAGATAAGATACCAGTTGTGATTTTCCAGCCCGAGCAGCACAATGCAAGGGCGTGTCACCATTGTTATTTTGCTTAGACAGCAAACTTTTGTCCTTTTCATGGATGAATTTAGCGCATATCTCACACTCATCGCAGTCTACATGGACAGAATTGGCGGCCACCAAATGTAATGCGGTATTCCCCGCGGTGGAAACACTCTCCAACAGGGATGCTGCAGATGTAGTCCCTTGTTCAACGTCACCAGTTCTGTTCATGGCACAATTGTGCATGTAGCAGGTAAATAATGTTCGAGTCATAAACTCTTGGGTCTTAGTATTTGATTTGAAAAGTCATGCGGTTACAGATGAATTATCATCATTAGACAATTCCATGGACTTTGGTGGTATGGGGTGTGCACTAAATGCGTGTGCTTGTGAAGATTAGGTAACTGGTGGACGGTGATAGATGAACAAAATACTGCCTCCGGATAACAAATGTTTGACGCTAAGACATAGTTGCGAGTTTAAATTTGAACTGATGATTATGTTCTACTGTCAAGTGTCAACTAAACAAATTGCAGGAAGTAAGACGATGAGTGAAAACAAACATGACCACTATGCCTCTCAAACCAAACACACCATAAATCTATATATGTACTCAGAGGATCTCCATCCATTATCTAAAAGCACTTCCAGAAAAAGAAAAAAAAAAATAGGACCTCATTAGAGAAACTATCCTCCGACAGGTATGTAAATCAGCTCCCTAAATACATCAATTCCCAAAACAATTACGACAGATGGAGACCAGATAGTAACTCCTGAACCACCGAATACATTTGGAGGCTACATTTTGGGATTTGTTGGACAAGACAGGTTTTTTCACTTTATAATTCTTTAGAGACTCCATAAATCGAATTTCGGGAGGCTTTTTTACTCAATTGTTGAATAAGCTACGGTTTTGGTTGCTAAGTTCGGTGTATAAGTGTATTACCTGTTTAGAAGAGAAGTTAATCCCTCCAAATCACCATCAGATGCTGCAGCTAGAAAGCGTAATCGCAAGCTCGTCAAGGAAGGTTTTGCCTCTGAAGCCTGTTTCTTGCTCGTCAAGGCGCTGTCTTGCCCGTGCTGACCACCGCCCTCCATGGTGGACAACTACCAAGACAGCGGCAGCAGGTCGCGTGGAAGGTGGAAACGACGATGGCGGGAGACGTTGCTTGGTCAGGTTGCTCGCACTGGGGATTTGGATGCAGGCGAGGTGGAGGGGATTTGTTGGCAGCGCGAGGTCAACGAGATCTGGGAATTTGGAAGTGGGGCGAGGGGGCGATGTTTGGGGCCGGCGTCCTATTTATAGAACTTTTGTCGTACTCTACAAGAAGGTGCAAGGATTAATAAAAGAGCCCTTTTAGATCCCGTTTGAAATGGAGAATTTTTCTTCTCTCTTGTATTTTTTTTATGAAATTGAACTGATTTTTATGAAATTATTGCGCAATTTCTGTAAAATTCTTGTATTTCAAAGGGCTCTTAAGGTAGACCAAGTGCTATTATTTCACCTCGCAAGAGCCAAGAGGTAAAGAAAAAATTCAATCTCAATCATTGATTTATATAAAAAAGGTAGATTTTAATATAGGCCCAAATGATTCTAGATCATCCATTTATATGGATCTCGAGGATTAAGTTAATTTTTTACCTCCTAGGAAGTAAAAACTCTCTCATAGTTATTAATTGTTGTAGAATTAAATTTGGAAAAAATAATTTGTTTGTTTTGGAAATCGATGCACGTGACAATATTTTTTATTTTTTAAAAAAAAATCAACTGTTGAAATTGATTTGTTGTCTTACCTCTTATCTTAAAATAAGGTATGCTAATATAGATCGACCACTATTGCTTTACCTCCTAGTAGGTGAACTATCAAATCAATTGTAAGACCCCCTTCTAGGAAGGAGCGTTTTTTTGCCACAAGTATCAATCTCTGAACCGGTAGTTGGTACGTACATTAAGAACAAAGTGATATTATTACACATATGAGTTCGATGTACTACAAGTTTTCGAAAAGATCTGACAAACATAGTCTATATTACATCCATCAAGTCGGCGCAGCGATTTATTCATACATCACACTACTAGGAGACTAACACTACACCACAGGCAAACTCAAGCGAATGACGGGACTTCTACTCTTCGTAGTCGGCGTCATCCTCATCGTCTTCATCTTCTAAACAAAACAACAGCAGGGGGAGGGGTGAGTACTAAGGTACTCAGCAAGTCCTAACGGTAGGAGAGGTAGGATTCGCAGAAGCGAAACAAGGGAAGGCTTGAGGTTTTTATTTCTATGCGAAAAGCAAGTTTTTCAGAAAGGGCTTCCTAATGGATAGATTTTTAAATTCGAAGAAAACATCATTTGTCATGTTTTAGTAGGGTGGACCTGAGGAAGCCTTTCACTCCCTCCATCAGTTCCCATATTTTAAATGAGCACTAGCACGCTTCCATGCAGGCCCTCGGCACACAACCAACACATGTTCAAAACACGGGCATCTACACCCACTCACACGTCAAGGATATAATAGAAAACTAATCGTAGGGTACCCGAACAAATAACATGACATTACCGTGACAACAGCCTATCCGAAAGGATTTTACACTCTGCAGAGGTTGTATACTATACCCACAGGTTATGCTACTCCTGATCAACAGAGTTGCATAATATTTACCCCACAACTATAGAGGTTTTTACATATTCCACCCAAGACGCATCCAGGGGCTATCCGTCGGGGTTTTACTCCCGATAACGCGACGGTACATTTTCGGAGCCGGATCGTGAAGATTTACCGCAGTCACGTCTTTTTCTGGTCCCCTATAACATCGGGTATTACCAAACCAGGGGTTGTACCTATGGGCTTACGGTCCCATGATGCGAGCAACTACATGGTCGAAAGTCGGGCAGCGAGTTATCTCACGCCTTGCTCTTGGCTTCTTGTGTCACTTCGACCTCCTAGTGGCTCGATGTAGAAAACCTACATAGCGGGTATAAGTCCCGCCCAAAATATACAAGTTCTGTGGTTGCATCAAAATTGCTAAGTCGAGCGCTAACGAACCGGTCCTTATGTGACAGGGGTGGCAGACTCGTCCACGGCAGGTGGACTACACCGAAACCTATACACTATCACCATCACCTCAAGTGAGCCCCACCCCACGACCAGAATCAACCCTCTTCACCTAACACCAATTTCACTATGCCCAGCCCATTTTATTTTACTCACACCACCAAACATGTCTTAACGCATTTGCAAAAGAGTGATATAAGGTGTGGCGGTACGAGGTACCGCAATCAGGGTCCTAAGCATTTTTCTAATCAAGGCACTTTCCATTCATTAAAAGTATTTAAAGAACGAAAGTCCTACGGTTAACAAGGGTGCATCATCAATTGGCTAACAAGGTAGTATTTATATTAACCACAGCAAGTTACTGACATAAATATAAATACCTAGAATCAAGTAGGTACTATACTACACAATGTTTAACACATTTTAAAACATCGGCAAGCATTTAGCTCCTATAGGTGCAGCAATAAAATAGGTTTAAAGTGGTTCAAGGGGGTGTTAGGACTTGCCTTCAGCGGTGTCTTCGGGTTCTTTTTCGTACTCGGGCTCTTCGGGTTCCTCCTCGTACTCGGGCTCTTCTTCGGCTACAAACAATAGTCACAATAAGACTACTAAAGAAAAGCTAAGAAACTACGAAAAGAAACAATCACCAAACAAGGCATGGAGTTTGGATGGGCTAGGATGGTAGGGTTCGTGGTGACAGTTCCAACGGTAGGTTGTTGGTCATGATCGGAGCTAAGATATGATGGTAAAGTTACCGGCAAGGTGCTGTGACGGACTGTGGAAAAGTCTATGTGGACACGGGGTTCGGCCTGTGTCCACGTCCTCTGGACACACAGGTGCCCAGAATCGGAGATTTTCCCGTGGACACGTGAAAGTTCGGGGTTTTCGTGGACACATGAAAGTTCGGAGTTTTCGTAGACACGTGAAAGTTCGGAGTTTTCGTGGACACATGGAAGTTCGGGGTTTTCGTGGACACGTGAAAGTTCGGTGTTTTCGTGGACACATGAAATTTCGGGGTTTTCGTGGACACGTGAAAGTTCGGAGTTTTCGTAGACACATGGAAGTCTGGGGTTTTCGTGGACACGTGAAAGTTCGGGGTTTTCATGGACACGTGGAAGTTCGAGGTTTTCGTTGACACGTGATCTGTGGCTGTGTCCGTGGACACGTGAGCTGTGGCTGTGTCCGTGGACACGTGGACACGTGAGCTGTGTTCATGCCCGTGTCCGTGACCGTGGACACGTGACCGTGCCCATGCCCGTGTCCATAACCGTGGACACGTGACCGTGCCCATGCCCGTGTCCATAACCGTGGACACGTGACCGTGTTCGTGCCCGTGTCTGTGACCGTGGACACGTGAACACGTGATCGGGTCCGTACCCGTGTCCGTGACTGTGGACACGAGTTCGTGGCCGTGTCCATGTCCGAGAACACAAGGTCGAGTGTGAACTTTGACGTGAATGTGAGTGTAAACGTGCGACCCTGGGCGCGCTCTGGTGCGCTCTGGACGCGCTCCAACGCGTTCCGAACGCGCACTGGCGTGCCGGCGCATTCTGGCGCGCGCTGGCCACGCAGCCCGACATTTCCTTGCAGTGGCTCTCGATGGCTGGGGCAGGGGTCAGGAGAGTGACGCCTCAGGTGCTCGTGGGGCCATGAATGGGTGAGTGAGGAGAGGTTTCGCCGTGGCCGGCGGTGACCGGCGGCGGTGGTAGTGGCGGCACCATGCCACGTGAAGGTGACGCCGGTGCGAGGGCAATGGGCCTCAACGGGAGGTTCTTGCCTCGGTCGACAAGTTGCGCAGTGGTTCTCGGAGCACGGCGACGCGCTTGGTTTGGGCCGTGGCAGCACTTAGAAAGTCGGAGCCGTGAGCCGCATGGCAGTGGGCGACGGCTTCCGTGGCAAGCGCGCGAGGGGCGTGCTTTGGCAGATTGGTAAGCTCGACGATCTTGCTCTCGGTGTGGTCATGCTGTGGGTGCGGGGAATTGACCAACGGCCGCCGGGTTCAAGGGGAACCAGTCATGGCGCACAGCGGCAGGCGGTGAGGATTGGAGGCAAAATTCACGCGGTTGGGTGAGGTTTTCCGGTGAGGAGGGGTGGGACGAACCTGGGCAAAGCGAGAGCGGAGCTAGGGGTGCGTGGGCACGGCAGTGGCTCCTTTTTATGGCCGGCGCCGCTGTGAAGTCTCCGACCAGCGCAGCGGGGTGTTCATTGCGGAATTCCGCGAGTTAGCGGTGTGCCCGCCAGCTGGCGCGTTGGAGGAGCCGCTGGATTGCGCCGTGGCACGCTAGGGAGGTGCCGAGTGGCGAGGAAACTCCGGGCGAGGCTGGCGTGGTGCCACGGCGTCGAGTTTCTCTGGCCGGCGGCAAACACCGGGCGCTCCGCATTAAGCGCGTGATTTGATAGAACGAGCGGCGTTGGTTGCTTTGACGTCCGTTGGTCGGCGCAGTGAGAGCGTGATGAGTCAATGTGGGCGATGAGATGGCGCTGGCCGCGGCGGTGAAGCTGCTCGACGGCGTTCCGACAAAGGGCGTCGGGCACCCGTCCACCTGGCTGAAAACAGTCGTCAACCTAGGGGCGTGGTAGTTTTCCGTCAAAGCGCGACAACGGCTTGACGGCGACGACATCCGACGACGCTCGGGAAAGTAGCGTGGCCGGTTCGGCGCTGTACAAGTGGCGCCGGTGCTCTGTTCAGTGGGCGCCGGAGGAGGAAGAGGTACAAGGGAGGGCGAGCGCGAGGAGGTCGGGCCAAGACAGAGCCGGCAGACGCGCGCGTGGACGGGGCTGGAAAAGGAGCAGGCCAGCCCAGAGAAAAATTTAGCCCACGCGGTAGTTCAACTATTTTTCCCCTTTTGCTATTTCTTTTACTCACTAATTGGCTAATAATTTAGGAATTTCCAAACTCCAAAACCAGCAATAAAACTCCAAAAGATCCAAGCTAGAATTCAGTAAAAATCAAACACTTGACAAATTCAATTTTAAATTTTTGAAATTTCCCTTTTTGCTATGTTGCTCTAGTTTAGTTTTATTTTTTATTTTTTATTTTTGAAAGTTTCTAAAAAGGGCTAGAAAACTAGGTTCACCTAAAAAAAGAAAAGAACTTCTATAAATATTTTTATAATCATTTTTTAACCCTTTTTTTATATTGAAATTTTGAAATGTGACAGACCTACCCCACTTAAATGGAATCTCGTCCTCGAGATTCAAGCAGTTCTATTCGAAGAATTGAGAAAATTCTTTCTTGAGATCGTCCTCTCGTTCCCAAGTAGCTTCCGCCTCTGTGTGGTTACTCCAATGTACTCGGTAAAATTTGATGGATTTACGTCGAGTCTGGCGGGTGGTCACATCCAAAATGCGAATCGGGGTCTCTTGGTACCTCAAATCGGGCTGCAAGTCTAATTCCTCAATGGGTACTTGTTGCTCTGGCACTTTTAAATATTTCTTGAGTTGCGATACGTGAAACACTGGGTGAATGTCAGATAGCTCTGTCGGGAGGTCTAAACGGTAAGCTACAGTGCCCACTTTCGCGAGGATCTGGTATGGTCCTATATACCTTGGTGCCAGTTTGCCACGAATCTGAAATCTCCGTGTGCCTCGAATCGGTGATATCTTGAGGTATACATACTCTCCCTTGTCTAAGGACAACTCGCGTCTTCGGTTATCTGCATAGCTCTTTTGTCGGCTTTGTGCTGTCCTAATATTGTCTCTGACCTCAGCAACTTGTTCTTCTGCATCTCGGATGATGGCCGGTCCAAAGAGTGACCGTTCCCCAACTTCCGACCATAGTAGCGGGGTACGACATCTGCGACCGTATAAGGCTTCGAACGGTGCCATTTGAATGCTAGCTTGATAGCTGTTATTATACGAGAATTCCGCGAATGCTAGACTATTTTCCCAATCTTTCCCGTAAGTCAACACACAGTCTCGGAGCATATCTTCCAAAATCTGATTCACCGTTCTGTTTGCCCATCCGTTTGCGGATGGTATGCCCGTTCTGTTTGCCCATCCGTTTGCGGATGGTATGCCAAGCTGAAATCCAATTGAGTCCCTAGGAGGCTGTGTAGGCTCCTCCAGAAGTGTGACGTGAACTGAGAACCTCGGTCAGATACTATTCTTGAAGGAACTCCATGTAGTTTTCAAAATGTTGTCAACGTACAGTTTCTAAAAAGGGCTAAAAAAACTAGTTTCACCTAAAAAAAGAAAAGAATTTCTATAAATATTTTTATTATCATTTTTTAACCCTTTTTCTTATATTGAAATTTTGGAATGTGACATCAATTTGAGCTATTGAATTTTGAAAAAAAATATAAAATTTAATATCACCTCAACAGACATGAAAAAAGGGTAAAAATAAAAAATATACATGCAGCTTTCCAAACCTATCAAATGGGTTTATTTGCAAAACTGAAGGATTGTCTCATGCATCACTTTTCATAACTCATTATTTCTTTTCAAATTAAATATTATAATAATTAATAATTATGAAAAAAAACGTCTTACCTCAAAGGACTATCTACTTATCGAGATGACAGCCCCCCCCCCCCCCCCCGCCGCCCTTTTTTTTGTCTACCGTAGAATCTACCTTATAAAAATGCACCATTCACATTACACTTCATCGAGTTCAACTTCAGTGGCCTCCATGTACTCCCTCCAATTAGCATTGTTAACTTCTAACATCAACTTTGACCATTCATTTTATTCAAAAAATTTATTCAAATCTGTAAAATTATTAGTTGTGTTTTAAATATCACTAATGCTAAAGCAAATTATAATAAATTATATTATATTTATCTTTTTAATACTCAGCTCCTGGCTCCGCCTGCAGAAGTTCCCACAATACACGCAATACGCGACGGTCAACGACAATCTGGTCCACAAATATATACTCCCTCCATTTTTAAATTGATGTAATTATTGAATTCTAACATCAACTTTGGCATTCAGTCTTATTTAAAACTTTTGTTCAAATGTGTAAAATTCAAAATTGTGATTCAAATAACTCTCATGATAAATCAAATTATAACAAAATATATGATATTTATAAAAAAAATTGAATAAGACGAATAATCAAAATTGATGTTAGAAGTCAATTGGTGTCAATTTAAGAATGGAGGGAGTACTCCTATTTAAACTAATCCAATACAAGCATACTTCCTGATCACACCACTTTTTTTAAACTATCACTAGCATCAAACTATTGGTGGATGTATATTTATGGACGTATATTTGTGGATAGTTTTTGAATAAAATGAATGGTAAAAGATGATGTTAAAAAACAGTGATAACAATTAAAAAACGACCGGAGTAGATCATATAAGAACAAGAGTCACAAAGCAATATTATGCGGTGAAGACATGTTTTTTTATTCTAGTGATCAAGTTGCATATGTTACATCAAGGTGTTCGCCCCCATGGCCATAGATGTATAACACGGGAAGCTCTGACTCGATCGTCTAACATAGGACCTTGGACCTGTTATGTAGTATCCCAACACGCAGGCACAGAGTCGAGACGATGAAACTTGACGTTTCATATTAGCACGCGTAGATACTACACGTGCTCTTTATTTTTCTATGTTGATCTCGTACGTGTACCGACATGGCAGCGCGTCCTTCAGGCCGCACCCGTCGTCTCTTCAAGCCCTCGATGGAAGCACGCAGTTTCCGACTCCTGTACCGACAATGGAGGAACGAGTTAAGATAACAGAGGCGGAGCTAGCTATGCCAGGATCGAGCACGGACAGGAGGAGCCTGTCATCGAACGGACTCACTTGGCTCCTGGTAGACGACGGAGGCGGCGCCTGCGAAGTCGCAGGAGCCGCTGGCCCGGTGCTGACGCTGGTAGTAGCTGTTGAACGCGTGCGAGGCGTGCGCGGCCTTGGTGTTCGGCTCGAAGCACGACGGGCCGGGCTGGATGTCGCTGCAGTCCGCGCCGTGGCTGCACGCGTAGTCCAGCGCCGCCTGCAGCCGCCCGTCGCCGACCGCCGCGTTCGCCACGCACCAGCTCGTCTGCGCGCTGCACATGCCTATGTAATATCGCAGGAAACAGGTGAACAAAGACGAGTACGATCGATCACTTGCTATTTGCTTACTGGCTGCTGAGAAAAAACAAAGAAGAAACGAGAGAGAAACAATGGTGGTGTTGGACTCACTTGGCTCCTGGTAGACGACGTGAGCAGCGCCGGCGAAGTCACATGCCACGCTCGCGCGGCCGTTGCGCTGGTAGTAGCTGTTGAACGCGTAAGTGGCGTGCGCGACCTTGGTGTTGGGCTGGAAGCACGACGCGCCGGGCTGGATGGCGCTGCAGTCGGCGCCGTGGCCGCACGCGTAGTCCAGCGCCGCCTGCAGCCGCCCGTCTCCGACCGCCGCGTTCGCCACGCACCAGCTTGTCTGTGCGCTGCACATGCCTATATATCGCAGGAAACAGTGGAACAAAGATATATATGATCGCTTGATATTTGATTACTGGATGTTGGGAACGTACAAACAAAGAAGAAACGAGAGAGAAATGGTGGCGTTGGACTCACTTGGCTCCTGGTAGACGACGTGAGCAGCGCCGGCGAAGTCACACGCGACGCTCGCCCGGCCGTTGCGCTGGTAGTAGCTGTTGAACGCGTACGTGGCGTGCGCGACCTTGGTGTCGGGCTGGAAGCACGACGCGCCGGGCTGGATGGCGCTACAGTCGGCGCCGTGGCCACAGGCGTAGTCCAGAGCGTTCTGCAGCCGCTGGTCCCCGACCCCGGCGTTCGCCACGCACCAGCTCGCCTTCGACCCTCCCCCGCCTCCACCGCCGCCGCCGTGGAAGTCGAACGAGTACACCTCCTGCATGTTCGGGTAGAACAGGCCAAAGTTCTGCTCGATGTCGTCGGGGCCGTTACCCTTCTGGTTCTCGTTGAAGAGAGCGAAGATGTAGACGTCCATCTCGGCGTTCGGGCGGAGCGGGGTGCCCGTTTTCCCGGCCAGCACGCGGTTGATCACGTTGTTGATGTATGCCTGAGCGTTGACTACGTTGAACACCTCGTCGTCCCCGTCCTGCAAACGCCTCCCGCCGCGGTGGTGCCTCCCGCCGTGATGCGCTGTTCCGTGCGACGGATGCCCAGTCTCCGTCACGTACAAGCTCACACCGGGAACCAGATCGTCCATGGCGGAGTGCGCGGCGTCACGCTCGGCGTCGAGGAGGCTGAAGTACGTGTGGCCGGTGTCTTCGTACTGCACGCCGGGGTTCGAGTTCCCCAGGGCGTAGTCGCGGGAGATGTCGTCCGGCTGGTTGTAGTAGGCCCAGAACGGGTAGATGTTCATGGTGAGGTAGGAGCCGGTCCGCTTGAGGAACTGGAGCATGGGCCGCATCACCGACTCCCTGACGTCGTCGCGGAACCTGCCCGACGACGGCGGGGACGTGTGCGTGACGGCGGAGAAGGCGATGGGCGTGGACACCTTCACCGCGTCGGCCAGACCCCGCTCCGCCAGCGCCTGCTGCATGTTGACCATGGCCTGGACGAGCTGCCCCGTCAGGTCCGGCCTCGAGTCGAACACCTCGTTGCCCACGGCCACGCCGTGGATCTGCGTGGCGGGGTAGTACGCCACCACGTGGTCCCGCACCCACTGCCGCGCGTACGACGGGTTGGACGCCGCGTCCGCCAGGTTCTCGTTGGGAAGCATCACCATCGCCTTGATGCCGGTGTTGGCCAGCGACTGGAGAACCCTCTCGTTGGCGTCGTAGATCCTCACCATGGTGATGCCGTTCTGCTTGAGCAGCTGCGTCACCGAAGCCGGGTCCGGCAGGTCGTTCGCCACCCTCCCGTAGCTCACGCCCACCTCGGATGCATCTGTTAATCACACAGTTCAGCAAAATGGGAATGTGTTACTGATTGACGTAGTTTTGTAGTATTGAACTAGTCCGAGTAATTATGTTACGTTATAGGTAAAATAAAATGATGCAATCTCCTCGGATATAAAATAGGTTGTATGAATCTTTTTTTTTCTAGTGCAGTTAAGAGAACATGATTCAACTCTGCTATGATACAGATGTGCCAACGTGACACAATCCCGCTATACTACAGGACAACGTACTTGATGCAATACCCGCTTTAACTATTGAATGTTCAGTTAAACGTCCTTCTACACAGGCTTTGATGAGATTGATCGGGCTGAAAAGCCTTAGTGGTGGACTCAACATCTATAGTTGTATAGCCCGTGTCAAAGAGTGAAATGGTCTTAGTTTTTTAAAATTAAACTTAAAAAAGTCGTAATAACGTGTTACTTGGATATAAATAGTCATAGTTATCTGAAATTTACACAACATTAATCAGTCGCCACTTAATCACACCAACGTTGGCAACTTGGCATACGGTAATCCTTCTATCCCGTGGTGCATTATACCTGCGCGGGAGAAGAGCAGAGCCACCAATGTCGCTGCGAGGAGGATGACGAGGAAGCGAGCACCGAGCGCCATGAGAGGCGAAGAGCCCCAGTCAGGCAGTAGGCCGCTTGGGTGAGTGTGTGACTTCGAACCAGGACACGCGGGAATTTATAGCCGCGAGCTCGTGGTGCTGCATGCATGGTGGCGGTCCGGCGGCGGCTGCGCTGCAAGTGAGTGCTGCCTTTCTGTGTGTTGCGCACGCACGGCTCCGTCGGTCTCGGTGGCGGGATAGAGCCCGCACCATGCCCCGCGACAGCGGCATGCAACAGCCAGACGAGATGTCACTCTCGGCCATTTTCCCACGAGCACAAGTGCAGGTCCATGCACGGCAGCTGCCTTGAACCCTAGCTAGTCGAGAGAAGTAAACCCTCTGCGTCTAGGGTATTTCCACAAATAACGAAGGCTAGCACCAGTGATCGATCAGCCTGCGTTGCCATGGCACCTGTATTTCTACCGCCTGTGATACGACGCCATACTGCCACCACGCACGGAAGTCTCCGCTACGCCCTACTTACATGGCTCGCTAGCCATGCATTTTGCAGATATTTTGCACTCTAGCTACCCTACCACTGACGCACAAATTGCCCCGGCCGCCGCATCCCACATGCATGGTGGGTTGATCGATTGAACCCCGCCCAACCCACTTGGGACGAAGAAGCCGTGAGTGATCTCGGTGGCAACTAGAGTATGATTCAATCCAATCCGAGCCCACTTCGATCGGCCTGCTGGGTGCTCTAACCCGCCGCCACTTCGTCACTCGCAGCTTAAAAAATACGAGAAAATTCATCAATAAAAATAATGCAACAGGTGGAGCTGATCGAATGGCCGGGGAGAAATAAAAAATGTTTAATATACTGATCTGAGTGCTTATGCTATACTACGGACAGAGTGAAGTAATGCAATCCCTCTATCATACGGGCTAGATAACATGATATGTTCTCGCTCCACTGCAGACAAAGCATCAGTAAAATAAAGAAACAGAATGACATGCTTCACTTGTCTATATTACCTTTAGAGCAACTCCAACAAGATAACTAAACCGAATATCTAAATATAGTTTAGATATTTGAAGTAAAAAACAGTAGTGCAACATATACCTATACGAGTACTTAAAATTTAACTATCTCCATCTCCATCAAATCCGGTACTTACATATAGCAATATTTTAGGTCGATCTGTACTCGAAAACCTTACTTAAAAGCAATGCAAGAGCCATAATTTATGATGATATGGCTAATTTAAATTTTTTTACATATGTACATTTAGTTACTTGTTGAAGTTGGAATTTTTTGACTACTTATACCGATTTAGCAACTCCCAAAATATTAATTTATATACTCAAATTTTAGGTACCTGTACCTGTTGGAGTTGCTCTTAAAACCCAGTAAATCTTAGCATGTACTCCCTCCGTCTACTTTTATCTGTCATCCTAGATGTGGACGCAGGAATTTAAAAGGTAAAAAAGATAGAATGTGCTAAGAACAAGGATGAAAGAGTAAGAGATATAAATGCATTGAGAGAATAGAGAAAATTGTTTTGAGAAGCGAGGATGACAGTTAATAGTGAAAACTTTTGAACTCTAATATGAAGATGATAAGTACTCTATCCGTTTCAAAATTATTGACAGCGTTAACTTTTAACATCAACTTTAACCTTTTGTCTTATTAAAAAATTGTTCAAATATAAAAAAAATGTTATTATTTGCTTTATTATTAGTGATATTTAAAACACAACTAATAATTTTATACATTGAAACAATTTTTTTTAATAAGACAAATGATCAAAGTTAATGAATAGTCAATAGTGTTAATAATTTAAAAACGGGATTAGACAAGTCAGAACAAGGGATCAGCTCGATCCAAGATGGACTGAGTACTAGCTATAATCTACTCAGTGCCAAATGGCAGGTTATAAGGCAAACAAGACAAGAACACTATGACATCTAAACCTTATTTGCTTCAAGACATGGAATTTATTTTTTTACTAATAATATACAACGGTGTCATAAGATCACCCACGTAACCAGCTGATACATATATGCTCCCTTAGATTCTGGAGTCAACTACATCAATAACACTGCAAACCATACTAGACTTGAACGGAGGGCAGTATCGCCTCTTTCCACAGGACCAGGCAACTGACTTGCGCTTGCTTATGCAACAGGCGGGCATGACTTGGGGTCATCAGAGGTATCAACGTCTGAAGGTGGCATGAATTGCCACATCGGGAACCCGGGGTAGCCAATCACAGGCATCATCAGCTTCTGCCCTGCTGCGGGTCCTTGAGGTGCAGTGAATGGAGAGGCTGGGATAACAGGAGGGTGTGGTACAAGGCTTGGGCGTGCATTCATGAACTTTATCTGCTGCTCCAGGCTCTCTTTCTCTGCCTTCAGCCTTTGCTTCTCCTCCCTCAGCTCATTCTTCTCAACCTGCCAAAGCAAAGCATTTGAGGGCGAAAACTGTCACTTACATGAAACAACCTAAATTTCGAAATCATAAACCACAATATATCATAGTAAAACTGTATGAATCTTAATACATCTAGATATCAACTCAGAATTGCGACCAATGCTTATATAGAAAAAGGTTTGAAAGATTGATGTACGGTTGTAAGCCTATCGACTAGACAGAATTTGACGGTTCCATACATCCAGGAGAGTTTGAGCAAATGCATTATGTGGGTAAAACATATCTGTACCACAGCAAAAAACACCACAGAAGTAAAACCACAAAAAAATGTGGATTACAGGCCAAGAAACAAAGCTACCAAGATTGCCAACATCTTGATCAGTCTATCAACCATTATGCACACATCCTGTTGATTGTTGTCCTTTGAATGCCATGTCCGGACTCAAGAATTTGAAAAGGGAGGGGGGGGGGGGGGCTAAGAACAATGGAAATTGAACGCGTGCCTAGTAGATTGGCAGTGCACTGAATAGATAACTTGGCTATATCTGCACTTATCTAACTAATATATTCGTCTCTGGCAGTTAGCCAGTATGTCAAGCACAAAAGAAAACATCTGCACCTTTGAATTAAGTTTCACATAAAAGAAATGAACAAATGGAAAATATCACAAATTATGACTGAAATGTATGGAATGGAATGCGTAGATAGTGCTAGATAGTCCACGACATAAGAGGCTTATCCCCTTTGCGAATAGGTGCAAAATATCTAGGCCATATGAAACAGACCTTCAGCTCTTTGATTTTCTCTTGCAAGCTCTCGTTTGAATCTTTCAACTTTTGTGCTTCAGTACGCAATTCAGATACTGCACGAATAGCATCATTCAGTATAGCTGACTTGTCCATTTTTGGTGTCTTGCCTGGCTCCAAGATGGCACCCAATTCCAAGAACCTAACAGGCCACAAGTTCAATTATAGCTACAATACTTTAACCAAAAAGAAAGATTAAACCATGAAGCAATACACAATTGGAGGACATGAATTATACCTCTCATTTAGCTTGTCCCTTCGAATCTTCTCTCGACAAGCTTTTGCGCTTGGTTGAGCACCACTTTCTGACCTAGGACTGAATTTATGTTCATGTTAGAAGATTTCAATGAACAAGACATGAATTTATATGGCTCATTACCATGGAATGGAAAGGGAAAACACATACAGACCGTTTATTTGTTTCCTGTTCTTGTCCCAGATTACAGTCTCCAGAGCTATTGTTTTCCACACTGCTAAAAAACAGAGTTAGAGTTGAACATAGACTATCAAATCTCCACAGAATCCAATAGAATAGACAGCAAAGAAAACAGAGTAGCAAAGAATAAAATAAATCCCATGCAACTTTAGCACAGAATTTTAGTTAAAACAGTTTCAATAATTTGAGCACTGTAAGTCATAACACCATAACCAGCAATGGGTGAAGTACCGAGTGAGAGACCACTAACGTGCACTAGAAAACAATTTTATTGATCTACACTAAACATATGGTTCACACACCAGCTCTGCAGACCTCTTCTGCCAGATGAAATAGGAAAATTCATATATTTTCCAATCCACAACCACCCAAATAAAGTTTGAATTGTTCTTCCTCTGCTGGGAAGCTGGAACTTGATTGAGGAATATGGCCTGCCTGTTACTATAAACTGGCAACCTAGGACTAATATGAACAAATGAATGCCAATTTTAAGATAAGGAACAGCCTAACAGATATAGGGACCTATCACAACACAAACTCAGCACAGTTCCACCAGCGGAACCAACACCACGTACTCCATGTCTACCTCAAAAAAAAAAATGCAAACACAAGGGACACCATGTAACAAATTCTGCATGTTCCGTTACACATGCGCATCCTAATGTGATTCATATCCCACTGCTTCGGTGCTCTATCCAACCTTGATAAAGCTCCTGAAAAACAATTACGTTGTAATCCAGATCATGCTACTACAAAAAAGGAGAGCATACAGAGCCCGCAGCAGCAATCAGGACCGAATGCAATGCCGGAGCCACAAATCGAGACCGTATGCCGGCAATTACCATGGGTTCGGAGGCGCGGCGGCGGCGACGGCAGGCTGCATCGTCTGCGGCTGCGTTTGCATCGGCGTTGGGGTCCAGTAGAATCCCCCCGCGGGTGTGGCGGCGAACTCGGCGGCGGAGAGGTCGTCGATGAGGGGGCAGTCGAAGACCCACGCGGAGCCCTCCGAGGAGGCCATGGCGGCGCCGCGGGGAGGTGGGCTGCACGCGGGTTGCCGGAGGTGGTGTGGAGGAGGATGCTAGGGTTCCCCGGCCACGTCGGGAATTGGGGATTGGACGGAGGGCGGTGCGGTGCGCGGGGAAGCTTCCGTGGGCTCGGACGCCGAGATAAGGCGCCTGGTGAGCACGAGGTTCACGAGTACGGACTTCTGGGCCGTGGGCTGGTGGTGGTGGGTCGAATGTGTGTGGGCTAAAGGGAGGTTGCTGGGACCCTCGCGCGCTGGACTTGCACGTGACTGGGCCTTCCATTCGCAATTGTTTTTACAGCAGTCTGCTTCCCCACAATTTAATATAAAAATACTCAATTTGTTTAAATTATTTATACTTTAATTATCCACTACCGCTTTATTGTCACATGTACTCTATTGCATAGGAGTATGCTTTATTAAACTATCTACATGTCACAAAATTTCTTGCATCTTTCATTTAGAATGCAAAAATATATTTACACTATGGACGGCTTTCATTGCATGCCAAGCCCAGCAACTAAACAAACCCAACGTGAAGTATAGGATTTTAAAACCAATGCTTGCATTTTGCATCATTATTGTGTCACTAAAAATGTTGTTTTCATGGTCTTTTTTTATGTCCTTGACAAGTGGAACCTAAATGTATGACTAAATATCGACATGATAATTATTTTTTAAAAAGATAAAAAAAATAACTCACCATTTGTTTCACAGTCTCTCTGTTCCTAAATTGATATTGCCATTAACTTCTAACATCAACTTTGATTATTTATTTTATTAAAAAATTTAGTTTAAATGTGTAAAATTTTAAGTTGTGATTCAAATAATTCTAATGATAAATTAAATTATAACAAAATATATTATATTTATTAGAATTTTTTGAATAAAATAAATAATCAAAAATTGATGTTAAAAATAAACGACGATATCAATTTAATAATAAGAGGGAGTATAAGGAGCACGGTCGAACCCACGCCTTCGCTGCCGCTATCATCGCACGGAGCCAAATACGAAACAACAGAAACTCGCAATCGTAGTCCTTAGCCCGTTCCCGGATCCAACATTAGAACCACGAAACAAGCCGCGAGCAGAGCAAGGGATTCAGAGGCGCATACTCCCCCCTCGCACATGCAGTTCACACGAACCACATCTTCACGGACCCCGGCGGATCGGCTCTCTCCCTGTGCACCACGTCGCCGGGAACGGAACAAGGCCGTCCGCGTCACGCGGATGCCATGGCGCGCCAACGACGGCCACTTAAATCTCGAGCGGACACGTCAAGGCCACGACCGCCGTCGATCCAGCAGAGCAGAGGGCGCAGAAGACCGCGCACCATGCTCCCGAGCTCGCCGTCCTCGTCGCAGGTCAAGGTGCAGCGGCAATGGACGGCGCGCCGGAGCAGGCCGGCGGGGGTATCCCCTGCGCTTCTTCCGCCGCCGGCCGCTGGACGGCCCGTCGTCGCGGACTCCGTGAGGACGGCCGTTGCCCGCGCTCCGGTTCGAGCTCTGGCCGCGGAAACGCCTCATGTGCCACAGGTGCGTACACGTGCACGCGCGATGAGGAACGCGTCGAACTTGTTGAGATCGATTAGTGTTCGCTGACATGGCTCACGGCAGCCACCGCCTTTGTTCACCGAGGAGGAGAGGATGCTCGCGAACTACGTCCCCGTCTTCGTCATGCTCCCAGTAAGTTCTCGCAAACCCGATTGCTCGCGTAAAATCTCCAAGCCTCGAAGGTAAATGCTGCTTGTTCTTTGACACGACACGACTCCATGGCAGCTGGAAGTGGTGACCACGCAGAACGAGCTGAAGGACGCGGCGGCGCTCCGGGCGCAGCTGCGTCGGCTGCGTGACGCCGGCGTCGACGGCGTGATGGTGGACGTGTGGTGGGGCATCGTGGAGGACGCGGCGCCAGCGCGGTACGAGTGGCGCGCGTACCGGGAGCTGTTCCGGCTGGTGCAGGCCGAGGGGCTCAAGCTGCAGGCCATCATGTCGTTCCACGCGTGCGGCGGCAACGTCGGCGACGCCGTCAACGTCCCGCTGCCGAGGTGGGTGCGGGAGGTCGGCGACGCCGACCCGGACGTGTTCTACAAGAGCTCGACCGGGGCGAGGAACCGGGAGTGCCTCAGCATCGGCGTCGATGACGAGCCCCTGTTCCATGGCAGGACTGCCATCCAGGTAGTACGCCGTTTCAACGCTGCGTGCATCGGATGTGATTGCTAGTAATAAATTTTTGAATGCAGATGGTGTAATCAGTTCATCTCTTGTTTATGGCGCCAGTTGTATGCTGATTTCATGAAGAGCTTCAGAGAGAACATGGCAGACTTCTTGGACTCGGGCCTGATCGTGGACGTGGAGGTCGGGCTTGGCCCTGCCGGGGAGCTGAGGTACCCGTCCTACCCGGAGACCCAGGGCTGGGTGTTCCCCGGCATCGGACAGTTCCAGGTAAGACTAATTCATCTTTCTGTAATATCTATATCTGGCACCGTGGCACGTATCCATACTTGCACCGGGATGGTGATTCAGAACTAGTTACACGCACTGGCATGTTGCAGTGCTACGACAAGTACCTGGAGGCGGACTTCAAGGCGGCCGCGGCGGCCGCCGGTCACCCGGAATGGGAGCTGCCCCGCGACGCCGGGGAGTACAACGACACGCCGGAAGACACGGGGTTCTTCGCCGCAGAGCGAGGGACCTGCACCACCGAGCAGGGCAGGTTCTTCCTGACGTGGTACTCCAGCAGGCTGATCGAGCACGGCGACAGGATCCTGGACGAGGCTAACAGGGCCTTCCTGGGCTGCAAAGTCAAGCTGGCCGCGAAGGTGGCGGGGATCCACTGGTGGTACCGGCACCCGAGCCACGCGGCCGAGCTCACCGCCGGGTACTACAACCTCGCCGGCGAGCGGGACGGGTACCGGCCGATCGCGCGCGTGCTGGCGCGGCACGACGGCGCGGTGCTCAACTTCACCTGCGCGGAGATGCGCGACTCGGAGCAGCCGGACGAGGCCATGAGCGCGCCGCAGGAGCTCGTCCGGCAGGCGCTCAGCGCCGGGTGGAGGGAGGGCGTCGACGTGGCGTGTGAGAACGCGCTCAGCCGGTACGACCGCCGCGGGTACAACCAGATGCTGCTCAACGCGCGACCCAACGGCGTCGTCGACCTCTCCGGTGGTGGCCGCCCGCCGCTCCGGGTGGCCGCCGTGACGTACCTCCGGCTGTCGGACGAGCTTTTGGCGCGCAGAAACTTCCGGATCTTCAGGACCTTCGTTCGGAAAATGCACGCCGACCAGGTACGCACGCGCCACTGACCACCGGCTGCAAGATCATCTTTCATTGGGCCTGGCCGATCTCATCACGGCCGATGCCACTAAACAAACTGGGCCTTTTGTTAATACAGGATTACTGCCCGGATCCGGCACGGTACGGCCGGCCCATCAGGCCTCTGAAGCGATCGTCGCCAGTGATACCCATGGACCGGCTGCTGGATGCGACGGAGCAGGCGCCGCCGTTCCCGTTCGACGTGGAGACCGACATGAGCGTGGGCGGCGGGCTCGCGGAGGCCATCGACTGGGTGCTTGACAAAATCGAATGGATTTTCAGCTAGGTCTAGCTCTCTCGAATTCGTTCGCATGACCTATATATCCAGGGACGCCAGAAGGAGCGATCATCGACGTCTAACTGACAACTCTCTCTCTTGAATTCGTTCGCATGGCCTATCCAGTAATGCCAATTTGTTACGAATTCTCTCTCTCTCTCTCTCCCTCTCTCTCTCTCTCTCTCTCTCCCTCCCCATGACCTATACAGTGACGCCACTTTGACAAGAATTCGCCGCTTTGTTACGAATTCTCTGTCTCGCCCCCCAAACCCCCCCCCCCCCCCACCCCAAAAGAACAATTATAAATTAGTGTCACCTAAAGACTTGTTTGGGAATCCACCATCCCTTGGAAAATCCGGTCCATTCCCTGAATACATTCTAGCCCGTGTTTTTTCTTCCCCACCTAACCCGCTCCGCCATTTGGGAGTCCGACGGGCCCTCAATCCACGGGGAAAAATAAAATCTTCTACCGACTCGCTTTTTTTTCTTCCCCATCTCTTGACTGGTTTCACAATTCGGCTGCGGCTGCCGTGTCGTCGTTGCCGGCTACAAAGGTTGAAGGGGCGTCCGTCTGCGACGTTTCTACACGGAGCCACCTGCGGTGGTCGGCCATGTCACGCTCCATGAGGAAGAGGTGGTCGCGGAGGGTCAGGTTCTCCTCCTCCAGCCTAGCCGTTCGCGCCACGCCGTCCTTGTCCTCGTCGGAGGCAGGGGCGGCGGGGAGCTCGACCATCTCGAAGCGGCTGAGGTCGTGGTACAGGCGTCGCTCCACCTCGTCGTGCGCCTGCAGTAGTCCACACCAGAATCTGTGGAGGAAGCTGCTGTTCGTGCTTGAATCTGTGGACGAGGCCCCCGTCTCCTCCAGGGAGGAAGCCACCATTGGTGCCCGGATCTGGGGAAGAGCTTGAGAGTTGAGAGGCAGACGAGGATGACGCCATTGTGGATTGAGAGGTAAGGGAGAGAGGAGCTGTCACAGGTGGAGGAGAGAGAAGAGTGAGGAGAGAAAGAGTGAAGCTTCCGTGTTGCTGTTGGTCAGTGAAGGGCCGAAGGGTCACTGATGGCCGAAGAGGAAGAGACGAGGATGATGCCATTGTGGATTTGTTGTAGTGATCGCGTGATCGGAAAAAAATAGATTTTCTCCCTTTTCTAATTTTAAGATTTATTCTGTTTTATTCGAATTTTTATTTAGTCCAAGATTTTTTTCTCTGAGCCTTCCAAACGTATGCCAGTGGTGGGGATTTCTATCCCCATCGGGGAGGGAGTGTCAGGTAGAGGTGAATCCCCTCCGAAATTTAAATTCATGCAAAGTGGATAGGGAATAAGTCTTCCCGAGGTCTTCCTCGCTCCATTGGTGTTCCGCTCCTGTTGCGACGGTGAGTTCTTTGAGGAGGTGCTCCCCGAGTGGAGCTCCTGTTCAGGAGTGCGGGGGCCTTTTGCTTTGTAGGTGCTGAGGCAGCTGTGGGGTGCGTGGCAGCTTGGAGAGGGGGTTTGGGCTCGAGGTTCTCACGGTGGCTTTCGTCGTCGTTGTCGAGTCTGGTTTCAAGGTTGCTGGAGCTTGGGGCGCGGCCTCAGTCGATGGGCATTCAGCGACGGCTTCATCTCGTTCATGGGGATGATTGTCCTCTTCGACTCTTCTCAAAGCTTTATGGCGATGGAGCTCCTTCAGCTCTCGGATTGGCGGCGACTAATTTGGATGGCTCCCGGTAGACCTAGGATTCGGCCCGTGCCGGGCCAGCACGGCACGGCCCAATCGTGCTTCGGACCGAATCGTACCTCGGGCCGTCGGCCCATCGTGCCTTGTCGGGTCGATCGAGCCCATCATGACTTATCGGGCCGTGGCGACCGGCCCGATGCGGTGAGAATGCAGCCCAAGCACGGCACGCGGCATGGTGGGCCGCTGTCGGGCCGTGCCGGGCCAAGCACGGCCCAATTTCAGTGAAATCGCTCACTTTTCTCTTTTTCTATCTTTAAAATTATAATGAATTTTGAACTCAAATTTGTTGTGAGGTTGTTTCAAGGAAAAACCTAATCTATAAAAAAAATTGGAAAATAAAATAAATATATTCGAGTGAATTTGTGTTAAAATTTTAGAAAGCCACATGAAAGTTATTAATCTTTTACATAAATGAGTAGTCTTTAAAACTTACACAAATTTAGGTATTTCAAAAAAATCGTTTAAAAATTTCTATGTTTGGAGGTGTACAAGTTGTATATGTACACAAAAAGTTGTTTAAAAATTTAATTTTTAAAGATTTACAAAAAAGTGAAAATAATGTTGAAAGTGGCATTGATTAAAATTATTGGTTTTAAATATAATATCATGTCAAAAACAATCCAATTGATGGAGCATATTTTTACAAGATTTTAGGAAAAAGAATCATCGAATTTGGACAACATATGCAAAATTTATACAAGTTTCAATTTTACAACTTGAATCAAAATAAAAAATGATGGGTCTGATGGGCTTTTTTTTCTTGCCGATGAGCTTTTTTTATGCCGTCGGGCCATTCCCGTGCTGTGCCGACTTAGGCACGGCCGATTTTCCGTGCTGAGCCGTGCCGCCCATGGAGCCTCAATTCTGGGCCTGGCACGGCCCGATTTAATGTGCCGGGCGGCACAGCCCATGAGTCAGTCATGCTAGGTTGGGCCTTGGGCCGGGCCAACAATTCGTGCCATGGGCCGCACGGTTTTGGCCCGGCCCAAGTTCAGAACTACCTCTGGGTGGCGACAAGGGACGACGGTTTCTGAAGTCTTTGACGAGCGAAGGTCTAGAGACTTGGTTGTTTTTTCGGTGCTGTTTAAGAGTTTGCTGTCCTATGTATCCTACCTAATCGTATGTGTTTGGGTTGAATATATATACTGTTTTTTGGCTAGTAATGCAGATATGGTTCGATCCAAAAACTTCGGCAACAGACTAAAACAAAGCTCGCCACGCATGGATCCTGAAGACGACGTCATCCAACAAGCATATCCTGATCGTCATGCTCCCGTGCTGCAACCATCGGCTGCGAGGATCCGGCCTCAATTTTTATTCCCGTTGTTGCCGTGCATACCGGATTTTCCATGGCGACTGCTCCCTGCTACGAGCCGGCGCCGCCGACGCCTGTGGTCGAGCCATGTGAGTGTTGGTCGCCGCTGATGAAGATGCTGCCGCCATGCACGGAGTACTTAACCAACGCCAGCATCTCGGCGCCGCCAGACCTGCTTTGCCGGCGCCACTGAATTTCACGCAACTGTTCACGATGCCGAAAAATTATGATGAGTATATAAATATAAATATGTTTTCTCATTGCAATAGTAAGTCATGATCTGATATTGTTTTACTGAGCTATGAACATTATACAATATTGAGGACACTAACCTATGTAATTGACATCCATACTTTTGAAAAGTGTCTCATGTGCTACCGATGACGCCCCCTTCTGGTTCTCCACCATCAACACCTATAGGAAAGGCGCTACCGCCCGCAGCACAAGGTACATTCTCCTTCTCAGATCATAAAGCTATTCTTGTTCGACGTGATATTAACATGTATCTTTTCTTTTTCTTTTTTTGCAGCACCTCCAGAAAATTAAGCCAGATGTAGCAAGAGGTTGCATTTATTTTGTCAGAAGAATAGTTGCGACGGAAGATGGCAAAAATAATCTCAGTTTCTTTTCTAGAAAGTAGAAAGTGTCCTCGGTTTAAGTCATAGCGTCATGCTTAGGAATTTAAAACAAAATAGATTTGATTTCAGATTTATGTGCGTCACCATGATAAAGGGAGTCATCGAGTCATGTAATCTCTATCTTTGCAATATAATTTTCGCACCACAAGATTGATTTCATTCTTCATGATATCCAATTGTGACATGAAATTAAGTAGCAGAACTCTACCGATCGAGAAATAAATCAATTGTTTATGGAGCCACCACGGCATCTCTCGGTCGCTGGAAAGTCGTTTTCAAAGAGGAGGTTGCTGTAATTTTACACAAGGCAAAACCGAATTGAAGAAGATAACAACACTACCCTTTCTGAAAGACTGGTTGACTAATTTCCATTTACTTGTAAATTAGGGTTTTTTCGGCCTACGGCCATGAAAATGTTCGGAAACCTTTATACAAAGTTAATGAAAATAGAAACTAGGGGACTCCCCATCTGTTCGCTTCAAAAAGAAAATAATCAGAGTTTGGATTTTGTAAAAGGAAAAACAACCGGTTAAGATCTCACATCAAGAGAGCGCGATGTTCCCAACAATAAATGTACGTACGTGTACGTGTAGACATTTACATGCATCTTACTAGGATTTTACGTGCTAACGATACGCCAAACCGTAGTCCTGTACAATACGGTTACGATTTTTTCTACTGATTGAATGAAGACAGGATCGTGGCCGGGGGGCCAGATCTATAAATGGCATTGTACTACATGAAATGAATTGGAGGGGTTTGCAAAAGTGCGCAAATCAAATGTGTCATTTTCCTTCATGATCCGCCTCTATTCAATGCGACGGACACGGACAACAAGCTCGTACTCGTAACTGAGCTTCCCTGCGACGGCGATTTGGGACCATGTTAAAATTGAAGTGCAGGGTTGAAATTGCAGCTCGATATATATAAACAGTGGAGTTCTTATGTTTACGTTGGAAACGTGATTCAAATTCGTTTCAAACCAAACAGGGATGCAAGTTTAAAAACGAATATGGGTAACAAAATGTCCGACGGATGAGAGATGCCTAGCTAGCTTCTCCCTCAATCAGCAAGCAAGGACACTGGTGATTGAGCTATAGCATCAATTCAGCAGCAACGTTTCCGACAGGCCAGTAATGGCGTGGATTCCTTAGCTCCACCTCTCGCTGCTAAGGAAACAGCGAGCTGCAGGACGTACGCCGATGACGACGCACCGACTGTTGCAGGTTCCCGGGGCTTTTGCTTGGGCGCGCGCGATTGGCAGCGATCGCGATCCCCGTGTAAAATGCGCGAAAACGATGCGCCATCGGACGGACGGCCCCGACACGCCATGCCACTGTTCGGCATCGCCGTCGCCGTCGCCGTCGTCGTCGCCGGCCCCGGCCGCGGCGCGGCGTGGCGGGAGCGCCAGCCGTCCAACCCTCCGGATCGAGCACGCGCCTCTCAAGCTACCATGGCACCTCGCTTTCGCGGCGTCGACGCGGGGTTATTGCTGGGGGGCCTGCCTGTGGACGGGGCGACGAGGAGGCGGTGCACCAACAAACATGCGGCAGCGGAAAGTGACGGGGAACGGCATGTACGTACGCGTACGCTACGCAGCGAGATTATTTTGCCAGGTGCTATATTATAAACGCAGGGTATTTTTTTTTTTCATATTCCCTCTACCAAAATAACTTTACGTTTGGGTTCTATATCATCTAACGTTAACTTATAGATACGATTAATTTTAACTGTATATATTAAAATTAATTAAATTTGTAAAAATTATTAGTAAAGACCTAAATGTAAATGTAATCTAGAACAGAGGTAGTAACTGGTATTTACGCAGCAATCGAAGATGGAGGCATGCAGCAGCAGTTTGAACCTGGAACAGGTTGCGGCAACGCTCGTCCAAGATTTCGGAACCAAATTTTGTTGCCCACCTCACTGTGGGCGCAGGTGCCGCAACAGAATCGTATCATCATCCTAGCAATACACCCTACGAAACTATGGCAAAAGGATATACTCCCTCCGTTCTAAAATAAGTGGTCTTTTTAAATTTTTAAATATTTACTTTTGACCATTCATTTTATTTAAAAAAATTGTGAAAATATTATTTATTTTATTGTGAAATAATTTATTAATAAAAATACTTTAAACTTAACTTGTTTAGCTTTTTATTTTCGTAAATTTTTTAATAAAACAAATAGTCAAAATTTGATTTTAAAAAGTCAAAAAGCATCACTTATTTTGAGACGGAGAAATTACTATACATGAGGAACAGATAGTCATTACTTGCGTATCGCTTCACTCTGCAGATGGACGGATGCCACGTACAGAAAACGAACATTGATCGTGTATGCAGCGGCATGCCGAATAGTGTTCACCAACAGAAAAACGTAGCGACAGTATTTTTAAGTAATTTAAACTAACTGATGATAAAAAATAGAACAATGAAATCATAATCTTGTGAGGCATGCTTCCTCGTACTCCAGATGGCACTCGTATCATCGCATGTGGCAGAATTGGCTACATTAACGCGTTGCCAGTAATTAGAAATCATGGATAAGAGATTTGTTAGGTGCTTGTGAGGTATCATAGATACTTTCCCTCTTTAATTAATTTCAGTTATTGATTTTAAAATTTTAATACCGAGCCTATTATTTTTGGTATTAGATTCACTATTTTGATACTTTCTATTTTTAACTATTAAATTTAAATAACTGTGGTTAACTACAAGCATTGTAACATCTATCCATATATAAATAACTGTTACTCCAGCCGGCGCTCAGATCATCGCAGGTGATGGAATCGGCTACAATGCTCTGTCAGTAATTCGAAATCATAAATAAACATCTCACCTGGCTTCCGTGCGATTTACGTACGTATATACCGGTATAATTCTCCACGCATCTCCCCTGAGTTTAGGATTGTTTAACAAAGTCAGTTCAGTCTGAACTCGAATCCTCGCAGGCGAACGCTCCTCTTCTTTCTTAATGTGAAATATGGCACACACGATTTGGGAAAAAAAAAACAGAAGCCAACGGAAGGATTGGTTTGCGCCTCTGGAGAATGGAGCCCACTCTCCCTGCCTCACCTGTATAAATAGGACCCCAAGCTCCTTGCAAAATTCATCAAACCAGAGCTCAGTGAGCAAGCAAGGAAGCGAAGCCCAGTGTTCCGAGAGCTTAGCCAGCAGCAATGGCGAAGAACATGCTAGCCAACTATGTCCAAGTCTACGTCATGCTGCCGGTAAGCTTCTTAAGTTCCAGCTCTAAGCCTCTCTCTAACCTTTCTTCTTCCACTATAGCACCAACCTCACGAGGAGCTACTAACTGATTGAATCCTGCCATGTGCAAAACATAAAACAATGGCTTCTGCACTGACCTTCCTTTCGCTCGCTCTCTCTCTCTCTCTCTCTCTCTCTCTCTCTCTCTCTGTGATGTATATATAGCTGGACGTGATCACCCTCGACAACACGTTCGAGAAGGCCGACGAGACCAGGGCGCAGCTGAAGAAGCTGACCGAGGCCGGCGTTGATGGTGTCATGACCGACGTGTGGTGGGGGCTGGTGGAGGCGAAAGGCCCCAAGCAGTACGACTGGACCGCCTACAAGCAGCTGTTCAAGGTGGTGCAGGAGTCCGGGCTCAAGCTGCAGGCCATCATGTCGTTGCACCAGTGCGGCGGCAACGTCGGCGACACCGTCAACATCCCGATCCCGCAGTGGGTTCGCGACGTCGGCAAGGCCAACCCCGACATCTTCTACACCAACCGGGCAGGGAACAGGAACATCGAGTACCTCACCATTGGTGTGGATGATCAGCCGATCTTCCATGGAAGAACTGCCATTCAGGTCAGCTAGCTTAGCTTACACTTTCAGTTCAGCACCTGTGATGATCTTCCTGGGAAACTTCAAGCGTGCTTGTGATCTTCATGTGTGATCTTGGGTCTTCTCTGTCTGTGACAGATGTATGCTGATTACATGGCGAGCTTCAGGGAGAACATGGCAGAGTTCTTAGATACGGGTGTCATTATTGACATTGAGGTTGGACTTGGCCCTTGTGGAGAGATGAGGTACCCCTCGTATCCCCAGAGTCAGGGATGGGTTTTCCCAGGCATTGGAGAGTTCATCGTGAGTGCTCTTTATTTATACCTTTTTCTTTTAACGAAAAACAAAGCTGACTGACTGGCTCTTCTCCATGTGATAAGCAAAGACTGTTTTATCTTTATCCAAGAGTTACTTTTGACTGGAACGGAACAGAAAATGTAAATCAATATCCGCTGGAACAATAACAAAAATGATAAAATCAAAGTAAAAAAAGTGACTACAATCAAAATAGGCTCTCGAACAAAGTAGGAAGTCAACATATCAGGCCATAGACTCCTTGAAATAGAAAGCTACTGTATTCTTTTGAGGAAAGTGCTTCAAGTAAACAAAGAAGAAATCAAATTCTTGCTAAACTGTCAACGAATGAAATAAACAAATATCAGTAATTTCAGTATGTCATTACTAGAAGATCAGATTTAGTAGATAGTATAATTGTTAGTTTGTTACTAAAGCAATAATAATAATTATGCTCTGCAGTGCTATGACAAGTACCTGGAAGCAGACTTCAAGGCAGCAGCAGCAAATGCTGGGCATCCCGAGTGGGAATTGCCTGACGACGCTGGGGAATACAATGACACTCCCGAGAAGACCCAGTTCTTTAAAGAAAATGGAACATATCAGACAGAAAAAGGGAAATTCTTCCTCACGTGGTACTCCAACAAACTCATCAAGCATGGTGACAAGATCTTAAATGAAGCAAACAGGATCTTCCTGGGATGCAGAGTGCACTTGGCAATCAAAGTGAGTACCTGCGAGAACAACACATCATAGAATTTTCCTTTGATTTCAGAGGAGCAGATGTGTTTAAAAATTTTCTTAGAAATAATATGTGCTTACGGTTCAATAGAGTATAGATCACAAAATTTTTTTAATACAAAAGCGACATGTTCTGAATTTATTTTTTTTTTTGCAGGTCTCTGGCATGCACTGGTGGTATAGAGTTCCAAACCATGCAGCTGAGCTTACTGCCGGTTACTACAACTTAGATGACAGAGACGGCTACAGAACCGTAGCACGCATGCTAACGAGGCATCATGCTTGCATGAACTTCACATGTGCAGAGATGAGGGACAATGAACAGAGTGAAGAGGCTAAAAGTGCACCTGAGGAACTGGTTCAACAGGTAATTAGGCAGTTCACCATTTTTCTGTAATTTAAGACCGATTAAGGGACACAAAAGAATTTATAAGTGCTCATAAAACTATTCTGCTGCAACCATACAAATTGGCAGGTGCTGAGTGCCGGATGGAGAGAGGGTCTACTTGTGTCATGTGAAAATGCAATAGGTCGATATGATGCAACAGCTTACAACACAATCCTCAGGAATGCAAGACCACAAGGCATCAACAAGAATGGCCCTCCTGCTCACAAGTTGTTGGGGTTCACCTACCTCCGATTATCAGATGAGTTGCTGCAGGGACAAAACTATGCCACTTTCAAAACTTTTGTCGAGAGAATGCATGCTAACCTGGTAAGTAAAACCCATGTAAATGAAGCGTCCACAATTTTAAATGTATATTTGCAGCTATTCGCCGATACAATATGTGAAAATTGTTTCAGGATTATAACGCAAATGTTGATCCAATTGCACCTCTGCAAAGATCAAAACCAGAGATACCTATTGAACAAATCCTAGAAGCTGCAGAGCCAAGACTGAAGCCATTCCCGTTTAACAAGAACACAGACCTACCAGTTTAGATATCCCAATTTAGCTGTCTACTGCAAGGGCCAAGAAACACTTAAGAGAGTACATATATGAATGAGTAAATCCTACTGTGGAACAATAGGCCTGAAATAAATAAACTGCTGCAGACAGCAGGTAAGAAACTAAATAATCTGATACAGCCATCAGAGTTTTATCATATATTGTATCAATAAAATTGTGTTGTAATCCTGAGTAGCTTGCCTAATAAGCTGTAAGATGTCTGCCCTTGGCCTTCACTTTATTGTATTTGTTTGTATCGAGGAATAAAATGGTTTCTATGTGGCTTATCTATGTTGTCATATGGCTGAATTTTTTCAATTGAGATTTATTTGCGCAATTTGAGGCTTCTGAGCACCATAAAACTGGATTATAATAACAACATCCAAAAATGATTTTTTCACGAAAAGGGTGAAGACAAGCAACTGAGATATAATAATATGTGCGACTAATACATGTGGCCAATGAAGAGCATCCTACTTAAAACAATTCAATCCAACTAGGTTTGTGAAATTTTTCTTATGAAAGAAAAAACTCAAAAATATAATATTCTTTCTCACACGAGTTTCGTTCAAGTTTTCTTCTGAAAAGCAACAGCTCCTCAGTATTACGGTATCATTTTCTCACATGGGCAAACATCGAAACCATTACAGAAAGATGGAAAGGACGGGATTGCAGAATTGTCAATATGAAATTAACCTGGCAGGCTAGCACCACTAGCTACACAATGCTTCCTTGACAAGACAAATCTCCCTGAAATTGCAGCATCTTCACAGTACATGATGCAAACTTTCAGATGACTCGCATCACCAAGGTGATGCAAAATTGGCATATGCACAATTTCCTACGGATCATAGCACAGATATGCAACTGCAAGGAATGAAAGCCTCCGACGTAAAGTGATCCAACGATTCCAACCACTCTAATAGAAGGGTACAAGCGCTTATCTTCTGAATCAGGATAGAGCAGCGGAGCATATCAGCATAACATTACCTGATTTGTCACAACTGAGAAGAAAAAAATATCCCAGTTACTTATAAGGTGCATTTAAATGATGCTTTTATGTCCCAAGCAACATTTAAATGATTCAAGGTTGGGTAAATTCCTTATTAGCCATAAAAAAAACTTGAAGTTTCTTATCAGTCATTCAAAATTTTTAATTTTCTTATCAACCATCAATATTAATTTTTTTTTCTTATTCATCACTTCCATCCATTTGAGGCTTGAAAAGACTTGTTTGACCTTATATTATTTTTTACTATATTTTGTCATTGCTTTATCATTTCCCATTTTAGCGAACTTTGTTGAAACCAATCTTCTCTCATAAATTCACATTATAGCACGAGGTCAAAAGGAAATAAAATGGTTCAGATCAATTTTTTAAATTTGAATTTGAATATGATTTGAAAGTGAAAAATTTTCCTTGTGAAAATTTTATAATTTCTAAATTAAACCCAACAACGTCCACTAAAATGGGTAGTAATAAACCTTAGCAAAAAATATAGATGAACAAATAAGTTTTTTTTCAAGTCTTAAAATGTATAGGAGTAGTGAATAAAAAAAAAATTAACATGTATGGTCAATAAGTACATTGAAAATTTTAAGTGGTTGATAAAGAAATTATTTTTTTTATGGCTGATAAGAAATTTATTCTTCAATTTTCAGTCCACTACTTTCCGCAAGTTCGAAAGAAGATACGGAGTATAATCTACGGCCTCAGTGCAAATGTTCAGTGAAAATTTTCAAAAGTATTTGTCCTGCAGTGTTGCCTCCTTTACCGCGGAGAACATTCTTGAAGAAGCTGGTACTGCCGCTACTGTCGATCAAAGTGAAGACAGAGAGCGGTCGTGAACGCTTGTTCACACGTGTCACCGCGCCATTGGTCGCGGCGCAATCCAAATTTCGGCCACAAGTGATTAACGGGGCGACGTGGCCCTTACGCACTGGCCGCCAAGTTATCCAGTCAGATAAGGTCCCGGCGGCGATGCCGACGACGGCTGCCCGTCCTCCTCGTATATTTTTTTGCCACGCTGCCACCGAAGCAAGGGACTGATCGACAGCCTAGCTTCGCGAAGGGAGGGAGAGCGACGAGGGCGAGCTAGCGGGAGATGGCACAAGCCATGGCGTCCATGACCGGCCTGTCGCAGGGCGTGCTGCCGAGCCGGAGAGTCGGTAGGGCCCGGACGGCCATCAGGGCGTCAGCGGCCGAGGTGGCGGGACGCCGCGCCGTGCTCGGGCTCGTGGCCACGGGCATCGTCGGCGAGGCGTTCTCGCAGGCGGTGCACGCCGAGACCGTCAAGACCATCAAGATCGGGGCGCCGCCGCCACCGTCCGGTGGACTGCGTAAGTGCCCGTCTGCACTGCAGCTTGAGCTCTTTGACGATATCGTTTCGCCATTTTCACAAGGCGTAGAAAGTATTCAAATTTAGGATATAAGATTGCTGCTAATACTACTAGGTAATTACGGCCACGCAATGTGGGAGTAAAAACAGATAATAATTCGATAATGTTTTGTATCCTGAAACCAGTTTTCGGAAGCTGCTAGTAAGTGAAATGTGCGCTGATCAACTCCATGTGAATGCCGTATTTATGAATCAATTTTCTTTGTCTGTCATGGCACAGCCGGGACGGAGAACTCTGACGAGGCGAGGGACTTCGAGCTACCCTACAAGAAGCGGTTCTACCTGCAGCCGCTGCCGCCGGCGGAGGCCGCGGCGAGGGCCAAGGAGTCGGCTCAGGACATCATCAACCTCAAGCCGCTCATCGACAAGAAGGCTTGGCCGTACGTCATGAATGACCTCCGGCTCAAGGCCTCCTACCTGCGATACGACCTCAACACTGTCATCTCCTCCAAGCCCAAGGACGAGAAGAAGAGCCTCAAGGAGCTCACCGGCAAGCTCTTCGACACCATTGACGATGTAATAAGATCTTCTACAATTTATTGGTTTTATTTTCTCCTCGATTTTGACAAGAGGTGATGTACTGAACATGAAATGTGATTGATGTTCTCCATTTTGCAGCTCGACCATGCGGCGAAGATCAAGAGCACCCCAGAAGCTGAGAAGTACTACGCCGAGACCAAATCTGTTCTCGGTGATGTCCTCGCCAAGCTAGGCTAGATGGAACATAATGGGCCAATGGAGTGTAATTTTCCGACTTTTGGGTTTGTTCATATGGAACCGGCAACGTTTTTCCCTGTTGATATTATCACATTCCAGGTAGACTCCACAATCAGCGAGGAAAAAAAGAGAGCCATGCAGGCACATAACCAGGGGATTGAACTGTAAAAAAAAATCTGAACCATAGGAAGCAAACTAGCCCAACTAAACAACTGCACAAGATCATTGGATGATCGTATACAGCGCCAGAGTTAAAGGCGAGAGCCATTTTTTCCTTGCTCTCAAATAGTAGCGGGTATGAATGTAGCTAGCATGAGTGGCATCATATGATTCTAGCTAGCCATGCATCCTATCAGGCATAGTGGTTATTTCAACACTGCAGCTGATGTGACAGTTGAAAATACACAAGATATATAAAAAAGAAAACTATTATGGAATGCTGAGCCCAGGATAGAGCATTCAACGATCGTACAAAAACTACAACAAATCTGCAGATGCATACAACATCAAGATTTTGATATAGAAGAGAATTCAGGTTAAAATACGCTGCTGCTCCCAGAAAAGGATGTTGATAATATGCAAGGAATTGTGCCACTTAAATAACAAGCCTTCTGTTATTTGGCCAGGGTCAATCAATGTTTCTGCCTTCTTTGATCTGCAAGATATGAAGCATTTCATAGCCAATATTCTGATATAATCCAAACCCGAAAAGGCCATGGATCTATAAGATAAGTATTGAA